>NQII01008094.1:0-52066 GCA_002778355.1 Clitarchus hookeri
CTATTGAGTACGAATGGCGGAGTTTTAAGCTGGCCATTTCAGAGTTCTTGCCCTTATTTTGCTTTATGGACAGGAGAATTATCGTGCCTATGCAGGAAAGGGACTATTACAAACTGTTGTCTCAGTGTGTGTGGAAAGTACCTTTTGCAACAAAAATTATCAGGTTTCACAAGGGTCTTATTCTTCTCTTAACAAACAAGTATATATTTTTTTATTAAATTGTACATTTACATATATTTTATCTATAAATTATGATATTTCGTTCGAAACACTATGAATAAGAACTCGGAGAAAATAGGTTTGTTGGTAATGCCTAGAAAGAAATAGTTCTCATGCAGAATATCAGAATATCACGAGTGTGGTGCGTTATATTTTCGGTGAAATTTTTTAAACTTTGTTGAGTTTTGTTTGCATGACGCGGTGGAATAGCGTGAAAGCATAACTTGAGCAGGGCTTCAGAAAAGTTGGAAGTAACCGTGAATGGACTATAGTTGTGAGTCCATAGTGCGTCACAATCTGTACTACCTACACGCTAGGAAACTATTTGGAAATTTACCGTACCAGTGTATACGCTTAGTTAGAAAGTGGGAATGGTAATTCTTCCCCTTATACTTTCTTTGTAGCGTTCCTACATTTGCTCAGGAAACAGTCAAATGCGTTGGGAAGTTCCCAACTTTGTATAGTAGCGACGTCAAACATTCCTATATCTGCGGCTTGATGTGTGGCATTCTCACCATACAGTGTGTAGGTTAAAAACTTCCATTACATATTAGGAATTTTGCCAGACATTGTTTTACAGTGTATGTTATACAGTGAGAGTTGCAATGTTACAAGACAGAGGCTNTATTAGGAATTTTGCCAGACATTGTTTTACAGTGTATGTTATACAGTGAGAGTTGCAATGTTACAAGACAGAGGCTAGATCCTAACCAGTTAAAACCGGAGCGAGCGCGCCGCACAGTAAGTGGTCAAGGTCGCGAAGCCAAAATGATTTGANAGATCCTAACCAGTTAAAACCGGAGCGAGCGCGCCGCACAGTAAGTGGTCAAGGTCGCGAAGCCAAAATGATTTGATCTGATAAGATGCACTTGCACAATGCACTTCTTGCAATTTTAAGAAGCTCTGTGCTGAGAGGCTATTTGCGGCCACAATGAAAACTACTGAAACGATTTTGGTCAAACGAAAACCAAATGTATTTATGCATTGTACATACGATACTGGCCACGCAAGTTTTTGAGCAATATCGAATGCGGACGTTAGTAAAGAAGATTATACATTTGCTAAGCAAATTACAGTGTGTCTTTTATTTATTGTTTTCATTTGCACCGCCTTGCGACTAACACTGGTAGGGCCTAGTCAACATATGGAACTTTTATTCTTTCGTCAGGCACGTAATGCGCCGGATACTACTATTCCATAAGGTTCGCCAGGTATACACCAGATCTACACACGTCTATTCGAGTGCCAGATCATGTACTGCGACTTATTGCTCCATAGAACTTCCACTGTTCCATGTGCCGACGATGGGGTTGTTTGCACCACTTCAAACGAAGTAGGGCAATTGTGGATGCGATCAGTGGTTTCCTGTCGTACCACATGAAAACCAAATGCCATAATTTCCCTGCGGAGATTCATATCAATAGTTTACTGTACTTGAGCTGCGACAGTAGCCCTTCTGGAGTCGCTGACGTGTCTGTCTGGCAACTGGCTTGCGCAACACACCTCAGGGTTCGGTTTCTGAGCAATACTTTGGCCCAGTGCCTCCGTGACATTTTCACTTGACATCGCTAACAGTGGAACGAGGTGAGTTTAACTGCTGAGAAATTCGACGAAATGCCCGAATTTATGGACCTAAAGAGTTATCTTCATTTGAAATGCTCACAACTTTCTTTGTTGACTCATTGTGGTAGCAAATGTGTGTGCGGTGTTCAGGCTTTTGTGCCTTCGCTTTTATATTGTCCTACTTGACAAGATCACCGGGAGCAAATGGGTGCCCGGTGCCTTTGATCGCATGGTGAAGCAAAATTATATTTAAAATTGAAGGCAAAGTTGCATAGAAATATTAGGTTTCCCTTTTGTTGTATACTGTCCCTAGACGGTTTCTGTCTCATTTTGTGTTAAAGGGTCTTGTTAATGTACTGCAGGTCATTTTACCTCCACTGTGTTTCCAAGACAGTTGTCTTAGAGCAGTCCAATATACAGACATTTGAAATATTGGTTCAGATGCAATGTAAATTGTCATGTTGGTGGGGACACCTATCTGATGACATGATTATACAATAGGAACAGCATCCATTAAAACTGGCATGAAATGTGATCCTTGGATGGGGCAAGTGATGCAGTGCATGTGTGAGGGAAACATCAACACGCCGAGAAAATCTGACATCCATCGGCGATGTCCACGACGTTTTCCAGGTGCGTGGATCCGGAATCGGATGAACCTGGGATCGAGCTCGGATTGCCGTGGAGGGACCGCACGCCCATCGATGATCAAAAGTTTAGACACTAATGACAGCGCTGCTACCGCCTTCTTAGAGGCATTGAAAAAGAATTATTTATAATAATTCTGTGTGTGTGTTTCGCACCCGTGTTGCTGATTCCAGGAAAGAGGTTCGCGGTGCTGGAGATGAAGTCGGTCGTCTCGAAGATGCTGAGGAACTTCAAAATGTTGCCGGGAAGTACAACGAACAAGCTGGATGAGCTGACGACAGAGTTGGTACTCAAGAACGNAGGAACTTCAAAATGTTGCCGGGAAGTACAACGAACAAGCTGGATGAGCTGACGACAGAGTTGGTACTCAAGAACTTACACGGAATAAAGATGAGATTGGTTGAGAGAAAGTGACAGCTCAAATTAAATGTTTTCAAAATCAAGATGTTATTTTTTTTATTAAAGTTAATTTAACCTCTTTTTTAAACGAANAGGAACTTCAAAATGTTGCCGGGAAGTACAACGAACAAGCTGGATGAGCTGACGACAGAGTTGGTACTCAAGAACGTACACGGAATAAAGATGAGATTGGTTGAGAGAAAGTGATAGCTCAAATTAAATGTTTTCAAAATCAAGATGTTATTTTTTTTATTAAAGTTAATTTAACCTCTTTTTTAAACGAATACTTTTATTTTAGTTTATCTGGTTTAAATCAAACCACGAATTAAACGCGCATAAAGTTGATAAGCCCAATAGCAAAGGTATCCATGTTATCACACAGAAACGTTTGAAAATGAACACTTCAGCTGTTCTAATCAACGTNTCTTTTTTAAACGAATACTTTTATTTTAGTTTATCTGGTTTAAATCAAACCACGAATTAAACGCGCATAAAGTTGATAAGCCCAATAGCAAAGGTATCCATGTTATCACACAGAAACGTTTGAAAATGAACACTTCAGCTGTTCTAATCAACGTTCGAAATAGTAACACTCAACGTCCTGACTTAAGGTTTGTAATAACAGTAGCAAGCAGATTGTGGAACAGTTCTGTTGGCTCAAGGCATAAACGTACTTGATAGTCTCGGAGAGCCTGCTAGCTCCAAAATCCATCGCAACTCTTCGTCCAGAATTCAAGAACTCGAGAAAACCCGTTGACCAACGGCAACGTCCGCCATATTTCCAACATACAAAAATCCGGGTTACTCCACCGGAAATATAATCCGATTCGCCGCGATGTAAGGCGAGTAGTCTGACCATTACACAATCGCGACCCCCTTCCGGATTTAATTCTAACGTCCCAAATAAAAGAAAATCAAGAAAATCAAAATTTCAGTTTTCCGTTATACGGCTGAGCATAGGGGGTAAAGACAAGCCAACAAAATCACACCTATGAATAGTTTTGCTTCAATGTCTTAATTGCAGCGCTTCAAGCCTGCATTCTTTTTTCACTAAAGTAAATACACTGGCGTTTGAGAAGGGACATTTCTTAAAGTTGACAGTGAACAGTGAATTTAAAAACTGTAAACGCGAAGTGAAAATGTTACTCATCGGAATGTTAGGAGAGTTTTAGGCATGGTTTGAATACCAAAATGGACCTATACCAGTCAAGTGGTTTCAGATGTATGGCAAATTACATTCGAGATTTCGAGTACTGCAAATTATCACCATTTATTTATATCAAGCTGGTTGTTCGGGACAGTATGTCGCAATATAATATTTCGTGGTAGTTGACTGATAAAACGATGCATGTCATTTCTTATTCCTCTGTTTAAAGAAAATAATGCTGTTCTCCAAAATTTTGAATTAAAAAATGACACTTCTAAAATTGTTCTCATAAACCATGCTTAGTACAGAAAGTAATTTTATAATAGATTATATTGGCAATGAAATGTTTCTCAAATTTGAGGATGGCATATTTTAAAAAAATAATGCTTTTTTTTTTTTTTAATGAAAAATTATGCAGCATAATTATAATTGATTTAAGAGCATCTGAGACATACATTACACCTTCGAAAGGGGGAACTTAAACTGTGGTCGAATAAATCCTTACCATTCCGTAGTTTAATGTCCTCACTTAACTACTGTTCACTCGCGTAATTCTGGTCAAATCAATCCAACAGTTACATAAATAAAAATCATATTTTAATATTTTAAAATATTTGTAAAATATTATTAACGCTGTGAAGAGACATGTCAGTGGTACCAATTCACAGCCTTCTTCTCGTAAACCAGATTTGACGGAAGTAATTGAAACTACATAGATATATACACACATGTATATATATGTGTGTGTGCGTGTGCGTGTTTAATATGCGTGTGAGCGTGTGTGTGTTGACCAAGGAGGGAGATAACAGAGAGCGATGCGATTAGTTTTAGTTCATTCCTGATAGATGTAGCCTAATAACTGCGAAGTGGGATCTCAAATCCCCTGAAAAAACTGTTTTAATAATGAAAATGACAAGGTCAATTGGGAGAAATACTTTAATGTTTCAAATTAATTAAACTGCATAGCTCATTTCAATATATGAAAATAAGTATTTTTATACTGGCTTGGTTTTTTAAAAGGTGATATACACTCATTAGCAAAAAAAAATCGAATACCATGAACGAATCACTCGAGTATAAGGAAGTTTGACACACAATACCGTCATGGCCCGAATTGTGCCCCATTTGCATTTAATTCAGTTTGCTATTGCGGATGTGCGTACATCCCCCCCCCCCATCACATCTTTCATAGCTGCAAGACACGGAATAAGGCCTTAGTAGCAGTGTGAGCCACAGAGCCAAGTTCTGTGAACACGCAGCATGCCCTGGCGGCTCATTCGATAAGCCGTTGCCGAACGTTTGGGACCAGGTTGGACGGCAACTTCAACTGGCGGCAACTACAGTGGATTCGGACGGCGCTCTGTTCGGTGAATATCCTGGCTTGTCTGGTCAATAGTTGCTGAGGGTACAATTTGGAGTCTCCCCGTGGCATAGAAGACCCTCAATGTGGAATTTCCCGTACGGATAACCACAGCTGTTTCGGCAGTTGTGAGCTCGGTCCTATGAAGTCCAATAGTTGTGGCAATTGGATGGAGGGGCATGTTTTCCTTGAGACCTTGGTGGTTGTGGCGGACTGTCCATGATCAGGAATCTTAAGGCTCAGAAAGATGTCTCTTGTTACACCATTGTGGATCAGGTACAAGAGGGGAGGAGGTGCGGAGAGCCGGACATGTTCCGGAAAACATGTCAGTAGCGAACATCAAGAGAACATCCGACGTCTGTATGCTTCCATGCCCGACCGTGTCGACGCCTGTCCCCGTGCTACGTGTGGTTCAACACCAACCGTACTATGTTCATCCCGCAAGTTCTGGCTCCCTGTAACACATGCTTCGTGTGGTACAATATGTTTTCTGTATGCTACTACCTTGTCCCGCGCCTGTACCCACTTACGTGCCCCTGCGATCGCACCTTCAGGGTGATACNTTTTCTGTATGCTACTACCTTGTCCCGCGCCTGTACCCACTTACGTGCCCCTGCGATCGCACCTTCAGGGTGATACATTATTTTTGCAAATGAGTGTATATTAATTAGAAGAACAAAAATTTTAATACTTAAAATACGTTTCAGTGTGAATAGTTTCAAAACGTTTAACTTTTTGGTGAANTTAGAAGAACAAAAATTTTAATACTTAAAATACGTTTCAGTGTGAATAGTTTCAAAACGTTTAACTTTTTGGTGAAATATATCCACATAAATACATGCATCATATTTGTATACAGGATGATTCTAAAATCATGGGACAGACATTGAGGGGTGGTAGAACTCACTATAACAAACAATTATTGTATAGGAATATATGGGCGGGAGTGAAGCGTTGAGGCACAAATACAAAAATAACACACGAAATGCAACACATTGTTTATTTACAACGTCGCTGCTAAATGCCTTTTTAAAGCAATGTTTATAATAGTTGCTCAAAATTGCTACCGCCGACAGTAATGCAAGCTTGGTAGCGTTGGTGGAGTGATTGACGAACAGATTCAAATACGCCGGGTATTTCACGCACGCCACCATTGTCAGCCAATCACGCCATATGTAGAGGTCGCCAAGCATGCGTGACTGTTGGTGAATGCATTTCCAGCAACTGTTTTAACATTTTCTGTACGAAATCACTCGTTAAGTATGCTGCTAACGAACATTTTATGTTTCCGTTAATGTGTTATGTTTTTGTGTTTGTGCCTCAACGCGTCACTCCCGTCCATATATCCCTACAAAATAATTGTTTGTTTTAGTGAGCTCTACCACTCCTCAAAGTTTGTCCCATGATTTTAGAAACATCCTGTATATACATACAAACATGCACGTATAAGAGCGTAAATATAACTTTATGTTCAATCCTAGTAATATACACTTACTGATATAAGCAGTTTCGAAGGGATATACATTTGAATATTGACAAAATACAATTTTTTTATTTCAGGAAGTAGCAACAATGAAGCTAGGCCTACTGAATATTTATATCATTAAGATAGTTGTTCGAATATCAAACTCAAGTGGGATTTTTGGGAACAAAGGAAATCTTAGACATTTAGTAAACGAAGACGAAGCAAACAAACATTTTGTTAGCGCCGTTTATTCAGTTTTCAAGAACCATTACGTTACCCAAACACGTTCTGTAGTTGTCTTTAACAATATCAACGCTACAGAAACACTTCTCAAACACTCTTTATGCCATTAATATGCATAATAATTACACTACTGGAATTTATAAAGCACAAGATATTGGTGTAAGTATTGCAATCGTTGTTGTTTCACGCCAGGATCAAGCTGTCATAAATACTTTGGTTCATCTGAAAGAACACACATTCTGGAGAAGTGAGTCTTATTCTGTTTGTGTGTTGACGAACACTGCTCACTAATCATCGTCTAGAGTCAGAAACATGTTATAAAATACGTGGAGATGTTATGAACTATCACATTTTGTTCTCATATAGTCAGAANGTCTAGAGTCAGAAACATGTTATAAAATACGTGGAGATGTTATGAACTATCACATTTTGTTCTCATATAGTCAGAAAGTAAGGGAGAATTACGGCTGTGGTCTCGACGTCTCTGTGCTGTCGTTTAGCCCATTAAAAATGGGTGCACCGTTTCAAATGCATGTACCTAGTTACAAAACGCTGGATTTAATTTTCTCTGGTAGATTACTTAAATTTAAAAATTATCCTGTATAAGTTAATTTATACCACTCACCTACACTGTACGAGAAAATTACTTCACCTACCGGGAAAATATCTTTTCCAAGGTCCCATGTACGATTTTACTTTGTATTTGTGTAAGTATGGTCATTTGACTCTGGTTTCTGATGAAAATGTAGAAAACACTTATTTGTTTTCAGTCCCAGTTGCTTTACTAAAGGAACCGGACATACAGTCTGGAACCCAGGAACGTAGGGCCCATAACTTCTAGATGCAAATTCAGGCAGAAGTAGGAACTTCACTATCGTAATGTACACCCGATGCACCAGAATGCATCGACCCCAGGTTGCAGTCCAATTTTTGTCNGTAGGAACTTCACTATCGTAATGTACACCCGATGCACCAGAATGCATCGACCCCAGGTTGCAGTCCAATTTTTGTCACTACGTTCAGTAGCCTGGCAGCGTCGTGGCACGCTTCCGAATAGGTTTTAGCATGAACTGCTGCAAAAGATGCCCAGGTGTTGCGAAGGTGACAAGATAGCAGATAGAGGCTGCAAAGTTGATGAACCCCGTGTCTCAAAACTTAGCCTCACTGGCAGACCGAACATTGTCCGACGAATCTGACAAGCATTGAAAATCAAGCCACTGTTGGCTGTTGGCACTCTACCCAACAACCGTCTTGTTCTAAACATTGGTGGGCGATGATGACCACATATACTCAGATGCACCGTCGGAATACAACGTAATGTCGATCCCAGGCTAGTGTCAGCTTCTCGATCACAATCTACCGTACCTGACCAACGCTCGCCTGCTCTTAAACTTTTGCTACTCACGTTGTTGTTATCTTAAAACGTTACATGACGTAAATTGAGACAATAGCAAAGGTTCTCTTGTGAGCGTATGTGCGCGTGTGTGTGTGTGTGTATCCAGTTCTTGTGCAAGAGTCATGAGCATGACCTACGTGTTGACAAGATACCCTGTTAAACATTCTTTGCTACAATCTGTCATCATGCCAGCAGTATGCAATAATTGTAACGTTAGGTATGTTCCTCCTGCTTGAGTAGCAGGTGTCATCGTCTGATACGTTTTCTGCGCTACAATGCGCCTCAATGCTTACAGCATATCGTTGTGATGTTGCATAGACATTGCGAAACCAATGTCCGTCACTGTCCCGCTCGGACGGCGAGAATAAGACGGCAGCAAGTATGCTCATGAAAACCGTTGTCACTTGCCTTCTGTGGCAACGATACTTGATGCTCAGTGATACCCGCTTGCCCATAGCATCAAATTACTCCAAACACCTTACCTTGTGTTATTCGACTACGCAGCCTGGTAGCTCAGTTATTTCGTAAATCTTCGATATATTTTCGCTATCAGCTGGTAGATTTAATGTAGGTAAATGTTTTATAACATTTCAATAATAATTATTTATATAAATTCCAAAATGATGGTTTAACTGTCGTTTTTTAAGTAATAAGTTGTAAAATTTACTAAGCAATTGTTTATGTGTTGTAGTTTTCGTTCGTGAGCTGTCGGAAAATTAAAAATTATTTTCATTGTTCCTTAATGGTGATATTTACCTCTTGAAATTCGTGTCTAATTTATCATAATGTGTCTCGTTTCAGTACTCGCGATAATCATATATTTTCTCCAAAAATTCTTTTTCGTAGGGTTTGTGATTAAAATAACAGAGAACCCGATTATTCAGGTAGGGGAAAAACGTACGGAACATTTGATTTCTTTCCGTGCTGCTGATTTTCTCCTAGCACCAGTAGTTTTGCTTTATTAGTTTNTGTTTATGTGTTGTAGTTTTCGTTCGTGAGCTGTCGGAAAATTAAAAATTATTTTCATTGTTCCTTAATGGTGATCTTTACCTCTTGAAATTCGTGTCTAATTTATCATAATGTGTCTCGTTTCAGTACTCGCGATAATCATATATTTTCTCCAAAAATTCGTTTTCGTAGGGTTTGTGATTAAAATAACAGAGAACCCGATTATTCAGGTAGGGGAAAAACGTACGGAACATTTGATTTCTTTCCGTGCTGCTGATTTTCTCCTAGCACCAGTAGTTTTGCTTTATTAGTTTCATAACTCTCACACGCACGTATCAGTGCAAGCTACATCTACTGTGTGCGTTGACAACGGCTGTCTGTTCTGAGGTGCTGTAAAGGGCTTCTGGAAATTTCCAGTTTGACGTTTTGGTATCTATACTACGTTTGGGTGTTTATAATTGATTCACGGCATTTTTGAGTGTCGGAATGAGTCATTGGCAAAACTGAAAACGGATCTACCTGGCTGTGTACCCCGACGAAGCGAGACACATCATTAACCTGAAGATGGAAATTACATTAATTAGTTTTCAAGAGTGCCCCAAAAACTTATTATTTATTACGCACGAGCCGCAATAATGTAAGATAAGGAAAATCTAAAAGGTATTGATAATTCTAAACATGACACAATGAAAGCCCGTATCGGACTAAAGGACAGTTGACCCCGCCCTTTCATTCTAAAACAAATATGCCTACCGAAATTATTTACCAGTTCAGCTGATAGGGCAATGCTGCCAGCAAAAACCGTCGGGAGGCTAGATATATTGCAACTGACGAAACGGAAGGCGTTTCTGTCGTTTACTTTGAGGGTGATAATAAAATTGTGTAAGTACAACACTAACAAATTGTGTAAGTACAGCACTAACAAATTGAGCCGATGTAGTTTCTTACTTTTTCTGATGGTTTGCTGCGTCCTGGAGTCTTAATCCGGCACAAACAACAGTGCTGCAGCACATGCTACCAACTGTTCAAATAAACACGGCTCACAGCGAATAGTGTTTTCCGCTGAAACACGCAATATTGTAAAACCGTGCTTTGATACTAGTATGAGTGCCGGAGGATATTGTGCTCTGATGACTGCTACTTCTCACCACAGAGATGATGTACACTTTGTTATGAAGTTATCAGGCCTTAGCTGGATGGCATGCCTGATCATACCTTCAAACATTGAACCAGGGCACCAGGGTGATTGCAATAACGTTTTACGAAAGACAGTTGCAGAAACCCCCTCCACAGGCCAGTAAACGGGGCCGAAAATATTAAACAACGCGCCCGATATACGCCAGCGTAACACCGGGAGCGGCGTCTTTTGTCGTTGGGCCACTGGAATAAGAATACCACGGAAGATGGGTGTGTCCGGCCGTCGTTAACCGCCTCCTAGAATTGGCCTCTGGCAACATGAACAAGGCGGGGACTTTCCAATTTGATTGTAATGGTAATGGCGTGAGGTGATAATACTTAATATAATTAATTAGCTACTTGGTATTCCATTTAAGCTCCCCCGATAAATAGTTATTGTATAATCCTTATGTTCAATAAACCCCATCTTATACTGTTGTGCTCTACCTAATCATGACTCATTATTTAGCTACGCCCATAGCCCCTTTCAGGTACTGACTTGTCCAATAAGGAAATAAAATGACTTAATTGAACATCTCTTCGAAAAATAGTTAGTAGCATGATACCTACGTTCTAAAATCGCCAACCTGCTAAAAATATACTGACTCGCTCTATGACTTGGTTCCACTTGTTGTTTCATAAACTCATTATTGTGTCTCCGCCACTTAAAAATAACCCAAATGTATTTAAATAGTAAAAAAATTTATTTTTACTTTGCGTAGTTTTGCACAGAGAGTATTTACAACATAAAATATGTCTGCTAACTAATCCACTAACGAATTTCTGCTCATAATTAATGCTATTGCGTGAATGGGACTGAACCCATTTACAGTTTGGCCTGTGTGTTCAAGAGCCTTATGATCATAACCACCAAGGACTCTATTATAAAAGAGACGATAATTCCAACAGGGACAAGTATCATAGATATAATTCTTCCCATCTGATTCTATAATATGTTTATACCATAATACTTGTTACCAACTTCAGTAAATAAAGATGTCCGAAATTTGTGGGGAAAAATTTACCCTTGCTTCCAAAGGAATGCTGTTGTGTCGTTTATTTATAGAACGATGTCTTGCTCCTATGTTATTGTTTCTCAAAATACAGTATCATCCAGATAATATCCATTCGGCTACTTGATAAATGTCTCTGTTTTACAGACATAATATTTTTAATATCTCGTTAAAAGTCAAGATTTAATTATTACCATTGCTTGTGGTATTATGCTATTTGTCAAATATTGTAACAGTAATATACTGTACAATGTCACAGTATTTAAAGTGCGATATAATTCTAGGCACTGTATTTCTTGATATATTTTGTACCAAGAAGTATATTATGTATGGTGACCATGAAGTCTTGTAGGAAATGTAAGAAGTTTCTGTACGTGCTGTGGCGTATGTGTTATTTTACGCAATAAATTAACCTAATTTGTACACTGATTGGTATTTTAATATTTAATTTCGTTTATATGTGCATAAAGCACAATCATTTTTTTTCTGCAATCAAAACATTCAACTTTGACATTACTCTACTAAACCAGTCTTGATCATCCATTCGCATTTATTTTGTATAAGAGTGTAACTGCGTCTAAATTGCTGTAAAAAGTACCGCGCAGCTCGGAGACCATTACCCACTTATATAGTCTGTTCACTGTAAAGTAAGCACTTTTGAGGCCCTAGTTACTTCTTCCTTTCAGCCATTTTTTTATCCTTTAACCAACTTCTTAAATAAATATTGCCCTGTAAGTAATAAACACAGGGCGTAAATTCCATCGCAATCTGAAGTTAACGTCTAAGGCTAAAATAAAATATATTTATTTGCTATTATTGCAAATGACAGGGCTTTCAGAATTTCTCACTTTACCTCGAATAGCCTATAGTTGTGTATATGCAAGGTAATTTGATATAATTCTTTCCACCCTGAACAGTGTGCAAACTGTAATTTTGTGAAGCATTGCAGATAAGTTTTATTCCCAGTAGTACGCACACTGCATGCCAAATATATATATATATATATATATATATATATATATATAGAACAACCATAATTTACTATAATGTTATAATAAATTATTTATATAAGGTACTTAAATCCCTCTTTTTATATTCAGATNAACAACCATAATTTACTATAATGTTATAATAAATTATTTATATAAGGTACTTAAATCCCTCTTTTTATATTCAGAAACAATAGCACACCTAATGCAAGAAAAAACATGTATGCAGCTAACATATGGAAACAAATTAATTTCCCTTCATTCAACATAATTGTTAAAATAATGCAGGCTATTTTATGTATGCATTTTATTTTCTACGATGCTGTAGTATGCACTGAGTTTGAAATAACGTAGCCATACATGGCTTATAATCGGCCATAAAACATTCTCATACATACAACCATATTTCGCAGCCTAACAATCAGGCTATTCGGCATTTAACTTCCCATTTATACAAGTAAGTATCGTTACATGTTGCCGGTCTGCATCGCTTCCCTTTCCCCTTCCTGCTCGAGCGAGCGAAGGAGCGTGTGAAGGTCAGGCAAGCGATAATCCGAGAAGCGGGCGGCGATTTACAAAGGCGAGCCACCGCGTTTGCGAGATAAGCATATCACGACTCATGCGCTCCTGACCTTCAGAGGATTGAATTTCTGGGGTTATCTTTTAAAACAAGTTCTGGTCATTGTTCTAGCCGCTCTCAGCGAGACGCTGGGTGCGACGAACCTTCTAGATCAGACCAGCGAGACTACTCAAGTCTTGACGGGCCTCCGAGCCGACAGTAGGATTGCGCGACCTTAAGAGCCGGGTGTGTGGAGACAGCGAAGCGACGAGCCAGCAGAGCGTCGAGTGGCGTCGAGAGTGACCAGCGGGAGTGAAGTCTGCGGACTGCGAGCATCGGCACAGTGAAGAGTGAGACTGGTGGGCGGGACTATTGAACTGGATGCATGAGTGTAAGACATTCGGAATAAAGGCAACATACATATTGAATGCATGGAAATAACTAATGTGACTTAAGAGACTGTACCCAAAATAGAGACATTGATAAGAACTTCGATTAGAATTAAGATAGACATTACGTATTGCGCTCACTGAAAAAGAAAACAAAAGTAATAGTGGAATTAGATTATTGTTGTAAATAATAACTGTGTGAATAAATTAAAAATCCAACTTAGTTCTTGTATTTTTATTAAGACATCCATCCCTCACAAACTCGAATACTCTTGCTCATTCTTACACTTACATGTTTAAAAAAAAAACAACAAAAAACGAAAGAAGCTATTTCAGTATTCAGAAATGTTTACCTTGACCTTTTAGTTGGACGTTAAAACGTGGAACTACATTCCCTCCATCGTCACTAACTTGCCAACTTGCCAGCCAGTGTGCCCGTTAAAATATACGCATGTAAGGGCAGTGATACCGAATTTACAATCCTTGACACACTTCATTGGTGAATGTATGGTGCGGTGTTATGCATGATCGCGTCATCGGCCACTTCTTGTTCGCTGAACAGACAGTCTCTACGCTCAATTACCTGGACACGATGGAAAACTTTGTGTTCCCTCAAATCGAAGAGCTTCAGCCCGAGATCACTTTGCAACAGGATGGAGCACCGCCTCAGCGGGGGGTGTCATCGTGCGTAGTGCTTTGGCCGGACGCTTCCCGGGAAGATGGATCGGACGTGGCGGTCCGATTCCTTGGCCCCCCGAGGTCACCGGATGTAACCCCGGCGGATTACTTCCTCTGGGGTCACGTCGAAGACTCTGTGCACAAGACAAATGTGTTGAAGATTCACGATTTGAAAGACAGAATACCCAGGGCGATAGCGACCGTAGACGTCGTCATGCTGGCCGAACTTGGGGAGATAGTGGCCACCGTCTTGATATTCTCCGTGAGACAAAAGAAGCACATACAGAAATCTACTAATAGAAAACTTTTTTGAGTTTTTGTATTTATTGGTGCCATATTTTTATTTTTATTAGTTTCCTATTTATTTTATATTGAAATGTGTCAGGGACTTTGTGTCCAGCCAGTATTTTCCAAAGGTTGATTGCAAAAGTTCTCAATTAACCGTTAACAGCCTTTATAATCTACTCGCGATTTCTTCACACTTTTTGAATCAAACCTTTGAAAAATCACTCCTGTATGACGTGTTCGGGTATTTCTTAGTAAACTATAAATATTACAAGCGTTTTTTAATTCGGAAAAAATAAAAGTATCTCATTTTTAATTAAATTGAACAAAAATTATATTTTATTTGTAAATTACAATATTATATTTATAATTAAAAATGTACATTAAGAAATAGTTCTTGTGCAAAATATGATTACAGTGAGTGCGCGTAGATGCGGTGCGTTGTCCCTTTGGTGTAATTTTTTCTAGACTTGGTTAAGCTTTGTTTGCATGAGGCGGAGGAATATCTTGACATTATAAACTTTAGCAGGGTTTCAGAACAGTTGAAAGAAACAGTGAGTGGACTATGCCAGAACACTGGCCAACACTGGCTGCACCTATGGTTATCTTACATTGCCAAACGCAACTTACAAAGGGGAACTACTGTTGGGTGAGTTTGAATGCAATGTTCCGTTCACGTTATCTTGATAGTAAGAAATGGAAAACTGGAGAACCAATAGCACGTAGGCTATTACCGATCCGAACATGGAAGTGATGAAAGGAATGTCAAAGGTGAAAAACCCCGCGCTGCTAAACAGAACATCTGTCTTGTAGATTAGTTCTGAGAATTCCCCGAGATTGCGAGTCACTTCCCTGGGTAAACCAGGCTGGTGAATTAAGTCCAGGAGGATATCCTGAGTGTGGCCAGCCGTGTGGGTTGTGGAGCTGCAGGCGGAGATGACAGCCGCGGCCGGGGTGAAGAACACCAGCGTCCAGAAGTACACTAACGCCACGTCGAAGTATCCTCGACTGTACGCCGGGAGGAGCTCAGGCATAAACACAAGAAGAAGGCTCGTGTGCACGCACGTGATGGCAACCGTGAATGCCGTTAAAGTTATAAACAGAGACTCGAGTCTGTACGCAGAGTTTATCAGAGATACCACCTCGCAGAGTTTCCTGTACGCGATTTCTCTCGAGACAATAAAATTCACGTGCACATCGTACCCTTGGCTCAAAGAGGATTCTGGTACAGATAAATCTGTCATTGAAGTTCTTTGCGTACTGGAATGGGATTCCAAAAACATTATTTCCGTGGCCTGTGGGTTTTCTGATGTTTGTTCATCTGCAGCTTTATTTTGTAAGGACATAAAATTTCTACTTTTGAGCTGCGTATTTATCAAATAAAACCTTTCCTGTACTAAAAGTACCATATTCACGTAATTCCCCGTTGTTACCATTGCAATATGACATTTTATTTGCATTATTAATTGCAAAATCATTCTTTCCGTTGTTCCAAACCATCTATAAAAGTGGCATATGTACCCTGTTAAATATATTCCAAAAACTACAATAGATGTTCGTATAGTCTTTCTTGACCAAAGTCTGTAACTTTCAAGAGCGTTATTCAAGATCAAATAATCCACTTTTTCGAAATTTTGCATAATTTCTTTTCTAGATCCATTGTTGAAACTCATCTCTACAAGACAAACCAAACTGTAAACTAGTATAATATTGCAACTTATCAGCTCACAAACAGCATGAGTCAACAGTGAATTTCGTTGTATGTGTTCGATAGCAGAATAATTTGCAAACACGTGTACCACTGCTGTTGTGAGAAAAATTATGGTGGTGTAAATGGTTGCTTTGATGGACCGTTTGAACACGATCATCCTACTGCTCCCGTCACCATCTCCGCGGGCCACGTAGAAAGTCTCAAGACCAAATATTCTTGAAACAGCTGTGAGTGGCGCCAGACAGGTGTAGAAGTGAGGATCTGCCACGCCAGTCATTCTGCACACATGAAAAAAGAACTTGCATGAAGCCATTGCAGCATTCTGGAGACAATTCAAAACATGTAAAAACCTTACTTACTTCAAGTCTAATTTCGTTATATTTCTCGCAGTGAAATTAATGTAAGTTTATAAATCATCGTTTTCTTCTCTTAAAAGTACAATCGCACCTGTCTGCAATGCGTTTTCCTAAATTAGATATAGAAGATGATTTCATCACAAATAAGATATTTTATGATGACTGATGAAATAATTATTTATGCCTGATTTTGGGAAAGTCATTAANTGCAATGCGTTTTCCTAAATTAGATATAGAAGATGATTTCATCACAAATAAGATATTTTATGATGACTGATGAAATCATTATTTATGCCTGATTTTGGGAAAGTCATTAAAAAAAGTGTTACTATGCGTTTAAAATGTTGGTAGAGCCATAACGAAATTAGCCTTGAATTAAATGAGACTGCTGCTGATTTCACAATAGCACTGAATCACTGAAACTGTGAGCAGGGTCAAGAATTATTGGGAGTTTCCAAAACGTCTTACGGCAGGGGTTCCGAAACTAGGACTCCTTCGATATGATGCACATTTTGCCGGATCCCCATCTGTTTCTTTAATACAAACAAAGAAGGTACTTACTTTCATGCATGAAACTTATGTATTTTTTACTATACAAATTGTTACAAACTCAAGTTTAGTTTGCAGCAAAATTTGAAGGAAAAAAAAACCAGCATCGTTAGTAACAGAAAAGTTACACTGTTACAGCACAATAACAACATTTTTATAAATTGTAAAATATTTTTATTTAACTTGCGGACACCTGTGTCTGTATGTTCAAGGACCTTCAGGTATTTGTGGACCATTGTCTTAAGGGGTTGCCTGCTGTTAAGTAGGGCGCATAGAGTAGCCACCCCCCCCCCTTTTTTTACCCTTCTTACCCACCTGCGATGTCAACTTCCGGAATAATTGCCATTTTCGTACTTCACAAAACTACTGTGTTTGGAAATGCAGAAATCTCGGAAGGCACTATCTGCACTGTTCCTGTTTTGATCATCCTGTCCTTCGTAAATTGACATAGTGTATGCATAAACACGCTATTGTCTGATGGAGGGTACGGGAATTTCTCATACCTCAGATTAGTCAGCTTAATTCTCGTGATTTTGGAGTGGGGTGGAGACATTTAGGCGGCACTTTAACAGCGAGATGGTCATGGAACAGAGCCGGAATGAAAGGGCGGAGGTAAACGGAAGATCCCTGAGAAAAGCCGCCGACTAGCGGCATCGTCCGGCACGATTCCCAAATGCGGAAGTCTGGGAGTAGAGCCGCCGGGAATCGAACCCGGCTGGCCTGGGCGGTAGGCGAGCGCTCTAGCTACAGCGCCTACAGTATCCCACTTGTGGCATGGTGTTGTCCGTCAAGAATAGAGGACTCGCAACGTTGGGCAACGATGCCTGTTTTTTATACAACTATCCGTGCGTTTAATTAATTTCTGCCGACGGCCATACCGCGTTGGTAGCCCACGGTGGTCTTCTGATCACAGCGACTCAACGGCGTCGCGCGTGGGTCATTGCTTGGTATGAACGACCGCTAGGGACGGCTGCGTAACCGTTGGCATACAAACACAACTGGGCCCGTTCTACAATCATACCAATCACGGAAGCGGAGCACGCAACGCACTCCGCGTTCAATCTACACTGAAGAGCCAAAAAAACNCTACAATCATACCAATCACGGAAGCGGAGCACGCAACGCACTCCGCGTTCAATCTACACTGAAGAGCCAAAAAAAACTGGTATAGCCGTGCGTATGCAAATAACAGAGGAATGGAACCAATCAGAGTAACGCGATGCGGTCGGAAGCTAGATCGGTTACTGCCGCTACAAAGGCAGGTTATCAAGATTTAAGCGAGTTTGAACGCGGTGTTATAGTCGGCGCACTAGAGATGGGACATAGCATCTCCGAGGTAGCGATAAAATTTGGATTTTCGTGAACGACCATTTCACGAGTGTACCGTGAATATCGGGAATCCCGGTAAAACATCACATCTTCGACATCGCTGCGGCCGGGAAAAGGTCGTGAAAGAACGGGACAAACGACGACTGACGAGAATCATTAAACGTGACAGACGTGCAACCCTTTTTCAAATAGGCGCAGATTGGATTTGTGGACTGCCCTGCAGGATTCATGGTGTGAAGTGTCTCCTGCATACCTTCAGACATTAGTCGAGTCCATGATACGTCGTCTTGCGGCACTTCTGCGTGCTCGCGGGGGCCTTACACGATATTAGGCAGGTGTACCAGTTTTTTTGGCTCTTCAGTGTACAATGTGACGCAGGGGTAAGCGGATAACGTACGCATGCACGTATGAAATCTGGACAACCCCCAACTCTTCCACATCCGTGAATCCGTGCAGCCGATAGGAATCGAGTATTTGGTTTGTTGATATTCGTTTTTGTAGCCATTGTGGGATACAAGGCAATAAGCGCATGGATTCGCAGTTGATATAACAATTTTTGTTTTAATAAACATGTGCGCATGGTTTGGCAGCAGTATATACGAAATGGTAAACACTATAGAAATATAAAAAATTAGGCGTGTATATTACAAAACTTATATCTGTAACTAGCAACAGCTGAGTTTTTTGATTTCGTAGGTTACGTGTCTGGTATTGTTATATAGCTGATATTCGTCACGATTCGTTTGCTCGTTTCGTTTACATGTTACATGTCCGCTTTCTTACACACCCGTGTCGTTGTATGACGGGCCTCAGTAGGCCTACTGAAGGCCCTGGCACAATAAGCGGTTGGTGGTGGTTGTTGTAGGTTTTTGGTGGTTTTTGCTTGGTGTGCGATGTGTTCAATGCACAATAGCCAGTATTGGCGTTGATATGAATTGTTCTACGGCTGTGCCAATGGATAGCAGTAAAGACGTAAGAAAGGAGAATCGATTGTTTCAATTGCTATTGCTGGATTCTGAACTTTTATAACTAAGCCTACAAAACTTTAAATGGTAAGATCTTGACATTTTTTTTTAAAGAAAGTACACTAAAGTAAGTAATTTTAAAAATATTAAGTGATTTTCTTATGCTAAGAATTAAGTGCTCTTAATTGTATAAAAGTTTATATTTGCATAGCTAAGTCAAATTAGTATGTAATCATGCTATCGCTTCACAAAAGCCTGCAAACANTATAAAAGTTTATATTTGCATAGCTAAGTCAAATTAGTATGTAATCATGCTATCGCTTCACAAAAGCCTGCAAACAGAATGCATTTGTATGATTTGCTTTATTTTCTATGTTCTTAAAAGTGTTATTTTTAATAATAAATATTGCTGCTTACATAGTAACCACATAATCAGCTCGAAATAAATGTTTTTATTTGTATGATTATTTCCCTGCATTTCAAAGCTTTCCCACTGTTCCTCGTTCCGAATCTAGAGAGTGCTCTCTGATTGGTCGGTTGGGGATACAAGTTCAATATATTCCAACTTGCTACAACATCAACCACCAACACCCACCAACCACCAACACCCACCAACCACCAACACCCACCAACCACCAACACCCACCAACCACAACACTAACCACCAACAACACCAACCACAACACTAACCACCAACACCCACCAACCACAACACTAACCACCAACAACACCAATCACCAATAACACCAACCACCAACAACACCAATAACACCAACCACCAACAACACCAATCACCAATAACAACACCAGCCACCAACAAAAACACCAACCACCAACAAAACCACCAACCGCCAACAAAAACACCAACCACCAACAAAAAACACCAATCACCAACAACAACACCAACCACTAACAACAACACCAACCACCAACAAAAACACCAAACCACCAACACCAACCACCAACACAAACCGCCTATTTTGCCAGAGGCTTATGGGTCAAACAATTTATAGGCAGGAGATTGAGGTCGTATTAACCAGGTACTCAGCCCAGATTCTCCGCCATACTGAAACACACGCAACACATGCCNAAAACACCAACCACCAACAAAAAACACCAATCACCAACAACACCAACCACTAAAAACAACACCAACCACCAACAAAAACACCAACCACCAACACCAACCACCAACACAAACCGCCTATTTTGCCAGAGGCTTATGGGTCAAACAAATTATATGCAGGAGATTGAGGTCGTATTAACCAGGTACTCAGCCCAGATTCTCCGCCATACTGAAACACACGCAACACATGCCCATTTCGTCGATTTCTGCACAGTGCAAGTTAGCGACAAATGTTTCACCAGGAAGAAAGTATTTGTNCCATTTCGTCGATTTCTGCACAGTGCAAGTTAGCGACAAATGTTTCACCAGGAAGAAAGTATTTGTAATGAGCAACAGCCAGAACTGTCTACAACACTGACAGCAAAACCATGCGTGGCGCTAACCTTGATTTTGGAAAATGTTTCGGGGTTTCATCAGCTTCCACCCGCAGCCCCAGTCAACATCACAAGTCACAATACGGTTGAATAGTAGTTCAGTGTGGTGACGAACAGAAATATTGTTGAAGAGGTTTAGATGCTGCTGTTTGCAGTGCTTCGCCAGTTCGCGAGGTAGGGCGAAGGAAGACTCTATGAGACCTAATGGTGAGGAAGAGTCATAGCAATACCTCGGATCAATTGGCGAGATTTCGGGTTGAATTGGTAGCAAGTACTGTAATAATAATAATGGTGTGTGGGGAGTGCACCCAGGGCAAGGCAACACCCTCCGAGTGACGGTCTTTCCAGCTGGGACCCGTAGGTGACCGTCATCCCCGGGCATGACAGAAGTGAAGCCCTAGAATGGAGCGGCGCTGGAATGCAAGGGCGGGGTAAACGTGAGTGCCCCGAGAAAACCCGCCGGCAAGCAGCATCGTCCAGCACGATTCCCACATGTGAAAATCCGGGAGTGAACCCGCCGGGGATCGAGCCCGGATCGCCGTGGTGGGAGGCGAGCGCCCTGGACACTACGCCACCGCTGCCCCCCGCAAGTACTGTAAACTCGCAAACACGGTGATTTGGTGCTCGTGGTTACTCTGCTGTTTGCTAACGCTCTGTAAACAGTTCGCTAGTGTTTGACGCATTTAACTGCCACGGTCAGGAGGTTTAGTAACAAGGTTTGGCAACCGGAGGTTGTTTTCTATTTGTTGCTGTGCTCGTGTTTATTTTCGCACTGGTGAATCTTTTGACGCTTTGTACTGCTTTCTGCTTGGGTAGATCTCATTTTTTACTTATTTGTTTCGCCGAATGACTCTTGTATCTGTGGTCGCTAATGAATATTTCTTTCCAGCGTTGCTATGACGGCTCTGGCATGCTGAGAAATGTTTGTCTCTGCCTACTAATTTCTCAATATGTCAGTAAATTCCATTTCTGTTTCTGGCAGAGCTACATCAATTACACAGTTTCAAAGTTGCTGCCCAAATTTGGTCATATTTAGTTAGTAATGTGCATTTTCGCGTTAGTTAGTGAATGCAAACTCGTTGTAAACGCTTGTGACCAGCTTGTTACCAATTCAACGGCGAAAATTTTACTAGTGTAAGTGGTTTTTGGCGTTTGATTTAATGGCAATATGTACACTATAAATGTCACATTTTTTCGGAGGAAAAATTGTGGCGGTGCGTTTGAATGTATTGTGCTTTCATCCCCAATTTTCCTTGTGTGTATGAGAAGCCATATTTTTTCTTTTAGCTGAGGTGCCCCTGTTTCTGTTCCTTTACGCTAGAAGAATGTAGGCCCAAAAATGCGAGTGAAAAGCAAACGTGAGAAGAAAAAGTACAAAATCGTGAAAATGATACTCAGTTCTGGTGCTTCTGAATGCAGAAAACGAAGAAATCTGCACATAATACTTTTCCTGTAAGCAGCATTTATGTGATTAAAAGATAGACATCAACTGATAGTTAGGTATACCTTCGGGTGTTACAGAATCAACATCTTAGGGCCTGTATTACGACCTCTAGATAAATGTGTGGAATAGCTATTCCTTAGATAAGCTGTATGATGGTAACCTGTATTATTAACATTAATTTAGTTAAGTTATCATTTAGATAAGTATTCTAATAATTGGTTTCGTTACTGTGTATGTTGGCAATAAAAGTCACTATTTTTTGGTATTATGGCTGATGTTAAGTTGTCAGTAATTAGCGCGAGATGTGTTTTGAATATAATTCTTCTTTTGCAAAAGTTAATTAAATAAAAGCTATGAAAATTTATTCGTATGAGAACACTATTGTATATATTATTTTACTGTCGAGTGGTATACGGTTTCCTCCTTTTTGACACTAACACTGCAAAGACACGGTTTTGTGAGTTACGATAGTCTTGCATTCTTGATGCGATTTATGTGAACCAATTCCTGGCAGCTTTGGAGACATTTTCTAAAGGACATTAACAATAAATAAAAGTGCAAGTTATAAACTTACCTTGTTGTGAGAACAAGTGATACTTGCAGCAGTGTCTGTGAACGATATTCGCAGATGACTCGTAGTCTTTCTGCACTTCAGCACTTACAGGCGCTCGGTGCTTCTGAATTATTTAACGTGGTCATATTCAGCATTCGTTCTGTGACAATAGAATTGTCAATAATTCCCTTGGCATTCTAGCGAACGTCGATGTTTTCTTGCACTCTACCAAATTAAAATATTGATCGAAGCGGCTTATATTTCTTTAGAAATTCTTTCTTTGGCATTCTAGTTAGTGAAAGAAACATATTTGCTCTTTCATATAGGGTTGCCACCCGTACTTTATAATAAAGTATTGTACTCTATTTCGGTTAAACGTACTTTATACTTTATGAGGACAATAAAGTACGTGAAAATACTTTAATTTACCTATTTCGACGTTTGAAGGTTTTATTTAATTGTTTACGAAAAAAATAAAAAGGCAAAGCGAATATTGCGTGGAACAGAACGCATCGCGTCGATAAAATTAAATGCAAAGCAGCACTGTCGCTTTTGAACGTAACCTAAAATGTCAATGTCAAATAACATTATCATGTCAACTTGTCCACTTGTGTGTGTAACTTGTGTTGCTGTTGGTTTTGGAAAATTTCGAAGTTCAAATTATTGTTTTCCGTTTTTGCTTGGTGTGTAGTGTTGTACGTATAAATTGTGTGTGATAATTCTTCAGTTATGGATGCAGATAACTGTATATCTCTAAGTACACCTAAAAAACGATTACTGGAATCGGATCATACAAAGCAAACAAAACGAAGGCAAAAGTACAAAAGCCTGTGGGAAAAATGAATTATTTATATATTTAAATATGATCATAGATTGTAAAGACGCCGTGAAAACGTTCTTTGAAAATAAATATTTGTTAGATGTTGCCAGAAGCAACAAAAAATATATATATGGAAAAAAAAATAGTAGGTTAAATAAATAATACTCTATTTTAAGATGTTGCAATTTTTTTTTTTACCTTAGAAAGGAAATGTACTCTATTTGCTTGAAAAAAAGGTGGCAACCCTACTTTCATACGTCAGTGTCTAGACAGAAATGCGATTTTTTTCTTTGTGGCGATGATAGAATTAATGTGAAATAGTGAGTTCCATATTAAAAAATGGGGTTGTAAGACTTACCGAAAATATTACATTTCTGTGGACAACAAATTTTAAACCCAGTTCAATTAATTCGCAAATCAATAAGTGAGGAATTTTTTCGTGATGTCATTTTATTTCTCTTAAATATTTCGTAAGAAATATTTTATTAGCAATAGTAACATCTTCTCAAAATTATTGAATTTCTCTTAAAAAAAACTCTTGGTTTTGTTATTTATTCTTTTTAGTATGACACTATCTACTGTGAACACAATCATTATATTTTTCCCCACGCAATACGGCTTTTCTGAAAGTCCTACCCAAGCTGTGGAATTAAAATGGAATAAGCGTATGTTGGCACACGTTGAATTTCCTCAAATGTTAAATTTTNAAGTTCTTCTTATCCTAGATAAACAATTTCCTCAAATGTTAAATTTTCACTCTGTTGGTAAGATTAAAATTGCCTCCATTGTCCTAAATTCCAAAACTGTCTCGTCGATATCATGATGTAGCTCTCAAATGTGAGGTATCTGATACAACGAAGTTTTCGACTAATCTAAATACGATAACTGGTCAATTCAATTTCAATTATTTAAGTTAGCGGTGGTACGGATTCCTGTAGGACGATGAAGTTGTGGTTGTTAGCGAAGACAATGTTACAGTTGGGAAAAGTGTGTGCATGGAGTTGTTGTCCTGGAGGAATGATTTTAGGAAGGTTCCGTGGTTATAAGACTTTTTCCTTTACGGATTATTAGAAATCCCATTTATAATAATTAAATCGAAGTAAAAGAACGTGATAATAATTTCCTCTCTTGACCAACACATCACAAGAATTTTATAAAAAACAGTTGTTAGGCCCTGTGTAAAACAATGTTCGCGCGTTATCATTGGATTTATTCTGAACATGCCATAACCTTTAGTTAACAATACATACAAATATTCACATAAGATAGACAACGGCGTAGTGAAGAAATACGCAATTTTATACAGAACATAATAGTTTCTCATAAAATTTTCTTTAAAAACTCTGACACCAGAATGATACAATCAAGGGAAAATAACACCTCCAGTGGCTAATCTCTCACCTGAACGTCCTTGATGTGTGAAGACTTGCTGATTTTTTGAGTTACTGTGCAATAACATTTGAGCTAATTCGGATGCGTACTCTTGAGAGTCCGTTTTTTTTCAAGTTCAAATGTCTGAATAGCTAAGTAACTATGATCAAACAGATTATGAGGAGGGCTGCCTATTATTTGCATACGTAATTAATTATTATAAAATGGCGCATGAACACTTATACAAGAAGGAAAAGAGAGGGGCTCAAACTCCTCCTTAGCAAAAATTTTGTGAGGTTTTTTGCAGTAATATTTAGCATTTACATTTTGAAAAATAACTTGCCAGTTCCTCGTACTGTAATTGTTTCTGCATCCCATTCAAGTATTTAAGTAGAACATTAATCAGCATTAAATATGCAGCATTGATAAATTAACTTTCAAGAAGTACATCGTATATGTCCTACTATTAATATTGTTTAGGCTTAGCCCGTTTCTGGGTCTTTGGGCATGGGAACTTGTGAGTAGACAAGCGAAAGAAGCGGCCCCATATTGCCACCGACCACCGAGCGACTCGGCCTGTGTCAGTCCAGGCCTGTCTACAATTGCGCTACTCCAAACCGTGTCTTAATACAAGGATACGCTGATTGGTCCCAAGTCAAAGCATTCAGAAAACTGAACTTTTGTCCCAAGTTGTGTCCAAAGATGATGGAAAAAGAAGAAGACTTCAGATTCTTTCGCGCGCATTCGTGGGATGTTTACGTGTTAAATGTAAATAATGGGCGTGCAAGGTGGGCTTTCTCAAGACGAACGCGATGAAATGTTTATCTCAGCACCTGAACGAGACCAGAAGTGTAAGTCACTCACTCCACGAGGCCCTCAGTACCGGCATGTTAAGCTGAAATCATTTTTAACTGCAATAGTATTAAATTAATTAACCGGAACATTTCTTTTATTTGTTTTAAGTACTGAAGGGAGAGCGACTGTACTCTCTCCGGAGAGTTTTCAACACAATCGCGTTTGCAACATAAAGCCACGTGTTTTTCACCGCGCAAGGGCTGAGGCCATTTTTCATATCATTCATGTATTTATTCATCTATGAATGGACGATGAATAAACAACTCAACCAGTAAAATAGAGTTAAATCATTGTAGGGCAACCTTATTAATGTCACCAGTGTTTACTAATACAGTTCAGGCGTACGAGACGGCCGACAGTCTCGCCATCCTATGTAAAGAGTGCATCTGTAAGTATGCGACAATCAAGCAAATAACTGACGCAAGGTTCACCAGGGTCCTTGGGCCATCGACCATATGACCCTCACTTCATTAGCTCACCACTGAGTTATGGCGCTGGGCAAACATCCAACATCCAACCCGCTCTGGTAACCGACGCCGCAGTAACCTTCCTATCTAACTTCACTGTAAAAATGCACTGCCTCTGTAAACCCACCTTGTCCGCATCCTGGACCCTAGTTTCCATCACCTTGAACAATTGGCAGTGTATTTACAAGCAAAAACATCCTTAGTCAGGTGGTCACAAATATATTTGTTTGGGATTTGTACAAAAATAGAGTGACATCAACACGACAATTAGGTGCCTGGGTAAAGCAGCGTGCCTTGTCTGGCTCTAACCAGCTCAGAAGAATTTAAATCAATTTTCCAACTTATGTCTTGCTACTACCGAGAGGTGACATCGCACTAGTGTGCGCGATGCAAAACCAGTTATATCAGACGACTGCATCTTACAAACAGCACCTCACCTGCCTACTTCAGTGATACAACACCACAGTAGCCGTCGTCATATTGAATCGCGAATTGCTAAGAATTTCAAAACACATCAACCAAAGTTATGTGGTTTTTACTGTTAAAGGACTAAAAAAAGTTCAATAAACAGTTTGACATTAGCATTATCTGAGCGGTCGGGGATAGTAATGCGGACGTCGTTCGGCGACTATGTTAAGAAAAGTCACAATATTACATAATATTCCTATTTTGAATAGAATGGGCGCCAGCTCACTGGGTGAGCACGAAGTCGCGGTTCTCAGGATCGTGGGCCGAACGACCATGTGGCTGTATCTCCTGACACACACTGTACAAATTTACAGGAAAATGTAGTATATAGCCGAGGTATTCAGGCTCCCCAGCTCATCTTAGTATTATATTTTACTGTATAAATGAAGGATGCCTCCTTGAGGTGTCCATGACTTCCTGGATAGGGTCAAGACGCGAAATACAACACTAAATGAGAACTCACAAGTTTCGGTTAACTCAAGTAAATTGTATTGCCGAATAGCGTACACAGTTACATCTATACAATGCAAATTAAAGCGGACCTGACTCAAAGGCCTGCCAGTGGCCGTTACTGTACGAAAAGACCCAGAATGGTGTGAAAACTTACAATAGTAATCAAACCTCCAGGGTCGGTAAATTGAGCTGATAGAGGGGTGCTGCGAACATGGGGAAGACTGTTGGTAAACTAAATAAAAGTTACAGTAAATTACGTTAACCTATTGTAGTTAAGAGTTTAGAACAAAGTATGAAAGTCCCCCGTGACGCGGCACACGCACAGCACGAAGTCCCTGGGATCAGACTGCCAGAGATGGCGCGGGCGAGCTGCGTCCTAGCCGAGAGCTCGCTCCACTCGGTGAGGTAATTTAATTAACTGACTGCATTAACATAGAACTTCAAACATATACACATAAAACACTGAAACGTTCTGAGTGAGTTTTCTTAATCCTGTAGAGAGTTAAGAGTTTTTAATTAAGCATTAATTTAAATACAAAACATGATTATGTGGTGCCTTGCAGAGCACATGGGAATTTTAGGTGTGTTAAGTTTTGGGGCACTCTACGACCGGAAAGGTCAGGTTGAAAGAAAGACTAATTGGCTTGATTAGTCACACAATTGCACTCGGAAAATTATATAGAACACTTCAAATACCCTAGCCTTACTACTCCACCCCTCATTAAATATGCAAGTGGCATGCATTTATTCTGCGATTACTTCGCAATCGCCTAAGGGCAAATTTCATGAACATTTGTATGTGGGCGATAAATTCTAATGGTATTTAATACACATTCTAAAACTTGATTCCTATCATAATTACACATATCTATCTAGGGACACCACAGGCACTCGGTTGGATCACTCGGTATTGGGTCATGACCCGTTCCCAAGCGAACTATGCAGACACGGATCGAGACGCACGACATGCATGTTCTGCGGGCCATAATGGTGCAGCGTCTGTGGGTCGATGACAGTGGCTGTGCCAGACCACACAGGAGTGGTCCATGTCAACATTGAGGCAGAGACATTGATTGCTTAGTATCCGAATGGTGCACACTACCTGCATTTCCTCTAAGAGTACTCTACTCTCTACCCTAGGTTACCTGCTGTATGCACCACAAAGAGAAAAAGACATAACATGATATCGTGGTCTCAGAAGCGGGGAGAAGAAATTGAAACTTATGTTTTGCATGTTTCTGGTTATGTTAAAGAATTGGGATATGGTTGCCAGCTAAGTGAGAGCAAGACAATGGTACAGAGAGGAGTGTGGGCTGTTGATCCTCATGTCTTCTCCTGAGATTCTCAGTTGCAATGGTGGTGCTAAAGTTGCTGAAATTATCCCAATTATGCCTGCCTACTACAGGTTTTGGCCCCCTCATATGTCATTAATGTATAATGATATTGTTTAGTGGGCCATCTAACACACCAGAAAACACAGTAATTCATGATTATGGTACAGATGTAGCACTGGTATGGATAGATTGCCTATAGGGCAGCTTAAACAGTCGTGAGGTGACTGGTCACGAAATCAAAATACAGCTCTTCATAGTACTGAATTTTTACTTACAACACGCAACATTCTTTCGAGGCACTTACATTTTTCGTGGCACATATGGCCCGTCACCAGCCTACCAGCCTACACAGATAAATTAGGCACATGGTTTACATAATTAATTCAAAGTTAAGTCCCTGGTACATTGAGAGGGTGGGTGTGCATGTGCTGCTGTTCCCAGGTGAAAAAGGTAAATATTATGTTAAATTGCAATAACAAATAACTACAGAAAACTAAATTATCGATGCAGTAAAAAGTTGAAGACTCAGTACGGTCCTGCAACACGGCCCCCTCCTAGCACGCAGGAGACCAGACTGAAGTAAAATGGCGTGACTCGCCTTCTGTAGCCAGCAGTTTCGCACTAAGGGTTCACTCAATAAATTTAAATACACTTGTACTTAACTAAACAAAAACACAGACAACACTTACTCTTTATCATACTGCAAATGAAACACTATATGTTTAATTACATAAACAATTATCACTGACAGAGAAATAGGCTGGCATAAAAATTATATACAGTAGCAACATAATTTTTGGTTGGAACACAGCTGTCCTTCCTATCTATTGCTACACTGATTATGATGAGAATGCACTTTACACTAATAATTGCAAAGCATATAATTAAATTGCCCTCTGAATCTGTATAGTTTGAGGGTGGCAACAGCAGAGTGCCTCATTGTGGACGAGTCCACTATTCTCTGGCATGGGTGTAGGGTAACCATACTCGATTTACTACAAAACAATAATAGCTATTGGCTCCTTGCTAATTATTAGGATTGTACTGTAGTACAAGAAACCACACATTCGCTCGCTTGCCTTACACATTAGCACTTCGCACACAACAATTGCTCAGGGATGTAAACACTGAATGAAGATGGCATACAAGGGGTTGCTGGATAGGGAAATCACTGTGTCCCTCTCGCTGTATTCATTTCCCTGGTGGTATTTTTACTGGGGACTCTTCTGAATGTAGTTATCCGGCCCGAATTATAACACTTTCAAATGTTACCTTTTTAGGTCATGAAAGTGGGATGGCAATTTGACTCTGGTGATGCCATGGAAGTCTCGCCAGCGGGATGCACTTCAAACACGCCGCGCTGGCGTTGGAGACAAGCAGGGCAGGCCCGTGTTCGGGGCGTGGCTCGTCCCTAGTAGAGGACATGTCGAGACTGCGCATTAGAGGCCTTGACAAAGGGAGAAGGGACGTAGCATGTGTCAGAGGCAGAGCGCACATGCAAGCCACTTTAGATTTTTAAACATTAATTGATTTATCAGCAATATCACTACCAAATATATTGTGGATGGGATCTGAGGTTAGAACACTAATTATGCAAGCATTTTTGCTCTGGAATTTTTGTTCACTCTCTGTAATCTAGTTTTAATTCAAGTAGAATACTGGTCATTTAACGTACATTATTCATGCCAAGAGTGTGTATTTATAAAACCCAAATGCACACAAACTAGTTCATGATTGTCACTTTGACAGTTGTATTGTCAATGTGTGTGTGTGTCAATGATTGTGTTATATGTAAAAAGATGAAAATCAACCTGTCTTATCTTTAGTCTATGATACGGAAATGTATTGGGCTGCTATTCCTACCATTGTTGATAGACTACTTATTCGTCTTCTACGCATGATTCTAACATTGTGCTACCCCAAAGAAACACAACAGTCAAAATCACATGGTCAACAGTGATGAACATGTATATTTATATCTTAATTTTCGAAAGATAAGCACATTTAAATTAATAAAATACTTTCACCAAAATGAATTTAATAAAATTGTATGGCGGATTAATTGGAAGGAAGTATACATACATTTCAAAGCGTTTGTTTACAAATCATACATTTCAAAGCACTTGTTTACAAATCAGTATTCTAACCTCAAATCCTATCCAAAAGGTTTTTGCTAGACATGTCTGTAGAAAATAAGTTTAATGTTTGGTTTATGCAGCCAGCGAGATCGGCCTACCACATCTTTGTCTTTGATTCCTCATGCTGCAAATAAAAAAAGAAATAGTGGTTGGTGTCATTACAGAACAGGTGTCATGGTAATGAAATCCAAAGAAACTTTTCTTTGACAAAGTTGGCCAAATTGCAACAGAATTATTTTAAAATTTTATGAACCGCGTACTACGTGTGATGTAGCACAAATATTAAACTTTTAGTAGTGTTTCAAAATAAAATTAAACGGTAGTTTTTTATTGCAGAAACACTTACTGTTTTGAAATTCAACACATTATGAATAGCGGTAATCCTGTAGAACTACACTCTCATGTATATAGTAAAAGTAAAGTACCAGCGTTTGTACTTTCAACTGCTACGAGACGTGATACCAGTTTTACAGTTGAGTAAGACTACTGTATAACTAAAGGGATGAGTACGTTAATTCTTTGTTGTACAGCTACCATGATAGTTTCATGCTGTATAATCATGAATATGTACAACATAATTATTGGTCATATCTATAAAATGATAACAGTTTAACAGTTTTTTAAAATCTTGATTAAACTGTTGATGTGTATTACAATGTTTTCGGTTACCACTGAATTGTTGTCCACCAAACATCTGTTAAACAAATACTTTCGGACGTTTTACCTGTATTGTTATCAAAAATTTGTGTAGACTCGCATGTTGCAGCAGAAAGACAACTTTCAGAAGTAGAATGTGCCTGGCTTAGGCGGCCCTAAAATTCCTTATTTCTTCGTTGGAGATAAAGCTTTCATACTCTATAATCCCTTATCACAAACATATAGGGAATCAAACCTTACAATAAAAAAAAGATATTGCTTAAGTGAAGCCTGATAGCACTTGTGTTTTGAGTGTGCGCTTGTGTTTGGTATTTTTAAGTAATAAGAGCCAGATCTTCAACTGGCTGATTTATTAACATCCTGTCTGGTTTCGCAGTTGATATTGTCAAGGCTGCTGTAATTATGCATAATTTTGTACAAAAGAGAGGGATGGAACAGTGTCAGAATTCTACAACAATTACAGGGCAGGAGAATGCATTACCATAGCACCATCACATGGAGGTTTATTAGCAAACAACATGAAACAAATATTATGCTACTATTTTGTAAGCATTGGAGGAGCACTCCCATGGTAATGTGGCAAATGTCAAAAGTATGAATAAACTTTGTGTACAGGTGTTTAATGACTTCCTATTANGCACTCCCATGGTAATGTGGCAAATGTCAAAAGTATGAATAAACTTTGTGTACAGGTGTTTAATGACTTCCTATTGTGTAATTATGTTTTCATGTAGGTATAAAAATACTGAAACAGTTTTTAATACTATAAAATAACTCGCCAAATGCATTTTTATCCTTTTCTACAAAGTTGAAATAATATTTTAATCTCGCGCGCACACACATACACATACTTCCTGTTGTTGGGTTTTGATCATTGCAAAGCTCTTGGGTCTTGTCCCATAAAACCGAGTGAGGTGGTGCAGTGTTTAGACTTGCATTCAGGAGNGATCATTGCAAAGCTCTTGGGTCTTGTCCCATAAAACCGAGTGAGGTGGTGCAGTGTTTAGACTTGCATTCAGGAGAACATGGGTTTGAGTCCTGGTCTGGTCATCATGATTTCAGTTTTCCATTATTTCCCGAAATCAGTAAATTACTCATGGCGAGTGCCGAGATGATTCCTTATAAGCCATGGCCAATTCCTTCTCTCTTCCTGCTTCTCTGAGCAACTTGCTGCATTTTTAACGACCTCGCTGTCAACAAGATGTTAAGCTCTGCCTGCCTACCTACCTTATCCCATGATTTAGATCTAACCTCTGACATACATATTAATTTCTGTATCAACAATTATGCCATTTACTATAGGTTTTAATGCAAAATCAATGCCACCTGCACTTATAATAAAAAAATGAGTGCAACACGATTAATGACCAACCAGATGGCTGACGGCAGATGAATAAAATAGTGAAATGTGTCACATAAACCACTGCCAAGATGGCAACCACATGGCATCGTCCTTTCTAGTTGTTGAGATAGCTGCATCACAGTGCCCGTACAGAAAAATCAATTCTCCTTCCAGAAGTTTCTACCAACTCACTAATAAAAACGTTTTTTTTTCTTTTCAAACTGATGAAATTGTTGAGCGCGCAGTGTGAGCATTAACACATTTAAGTGGCAAGATATCGTTAATTTTTCTGTTAATAATTTTACAACTACTCTACTTTAACTATTTTGATTGAAAACTTGTTTAAACAAATATTTTTGCCCTTTGTAAAAATTATTCCTTTTAATTTTTGAAGCGGGATGTTGTAATTAACAAATAATTGTGAAAAGGAACAAGAATATTCTCATAATGGAACATAAACTTGTGTTTTGTGTGTTATATTCAACAGCCTGGCACTTCAGCGTCAGAAGTACCGGTGCATGTACCGNGAACATAAACTTGTGTTTTGTGTGTTATATTCAACAGCCTGGCACTTCAGCGTCAGAAGTACCGGTGCATGTACCATCCACACCTGGACCCAGAGTAATGCAGACAGAACAGCTTCCACTGAAAATGATCATATCGGATATGGCCCGTCGCAGCTCTGCCAAGCGTAGTTCACCAGAACTGACCTNCAGCTTCCACTGAAAATGATCATATCGGATATGGCCCGTCGCAGCTCTGCCAAGCGTAGTTCACCAGAACTGACCTCCCAGCATGAAGGGAAAACCCTCATTGAACACTTGATTGCCGAGCCTGTACCGTAAGTTAAACGCAGTAATTTTTGTGTGTAATTCTGTTTCCTCAAAATGCAGTTTCAGTCAAATATAATCTGTATATTTAAACTAACACTACAATTAGGCTACAAAAAAATCTTAGGCATTACAGTAGTACGAGATCAAAGGAATGAAAAGCATTTTTGAAATCAGTATATTGGTAATTCTTAAGACTAATCCCTGCTTATCAAATGCGTTAACTGCTTTGCAGTATAATTAAAATGCCTATTTTAAAATACATTTTTTTCTTGCAATCATTATTATGTAGCCTTTCAAAAAAACTGTAGAGGGTTAATTTTTTACAAATGCAGTAAAACTCTCGTAAGGTGACCGCCGAACAGTGTGCAGAGCTCCAGAAAACGTTTATTAAAAATCGTCCAACATGTCTGAGTGAGGTCTGCTTACGAATAGCATTTAAGAAATGTTACACATCTGTCCAAGTTTTACAGTTCCTCCATTTCTCTCTAAAGCATGTTTTCGTGATAGTGAAAATGGCTCAAATGGGTGTTTTCACTGTCATTTTTAGATAGGCCTATGAACATCATTAAAAAAGTAATAGGGACGTGAATCGAACATTAATTTTTATTGTTACGTCATAAAATGGTAGGGTCTTAGCTGAAAGTCTCATAGAGGCACATTATCTACGGCCAGACTGCACGCCATTTCAGTGCTTTGCGCGTAGACACGATGAGAGAGTTGATGCGTAGGTCTCGGTCACCCCTAGTACTTTCATGCCTCAGACATGCAAAATTCCTTCAACCAGATGGCCACTTTAAGACGTTTCTGAAGGGACTGAAAAATTTGTGCTTATTAACCAGGAAAACTTCTTAAAACTNCCAGATGGCCACTTTAAGACGTTTCTGAAGGGACTGAAAAATTTGTGCTTATTAACCAGGAAAACTTCTTAAAACTATCAAATTACTTACATGTTTATAGACCAGATGAAAATTGTGTAAGCTTATTAAGCAAGACATTGTCTTAAGTGGGAACTTCTTAACAGGTTTTATTGTATTTAAATGTGACTCTAGCAACAAGGCACTTCAAAAACCAACTTCCTGAATATATATTTTGACTTATACAAACAAATACGGCAATTTGTTTCTGTGACATTTTGACCAGTGAGTACTTAATGAATGAATGTTATTAACTGTGAAGACCTGTATCTGGAAACACGAAAGTGTAATATGTGCAAAAAATTTTCAGGCAATTAAACTGAATTTTTACCAGCTTTCCTCCTGCGAAATAATGGGTTCGCATATTGAAGTCCAATGAATGCATACTGCGCAGTCAAGAAATGCAGGTGTTGTTACACATTTTATTTAGATGCAATAACTACAATATTAAATTCCAGTACTTAAAAAATCTAAAAGCTCTGTCACACACACATGTAAGCGTAAAATGTTTACAGTTTTTAAGGAAAAAAGAAAATTTTGGTCGCAAGCTAGGCCTATTATATTTTAATGTTTATATGTGGATGGCTCAATAAGTACGCTTCCTTGTTGTGCTACCTATCGTAGGTGTAATTCTTGCACAAATGAGACACATGTTGAATTGCACACTTATTCCTATTTTCCTACGTAGTCCAAGAGACATTTTATACATTGTCCCAGTGTGCCACAAGTTCAAAGATTCCCTCTATGTAGAAAGTGGGATCTTAATGTTCTAATCAATCTCTGTATGTACACTTACATCATCCTAAGATTGTGTTCCACCAAGCTGTGTCTTGGGCAGTTCAAACAAATAAAAATTGATGGGATCAAATCTGGACTGTAAGGAGAATACTCCACAGTGTTTCAGGAAGGACTGCAGAAGTTCCTATACTGTCCGTGCAGTGCAAGGTCTAGCATTATCACAAAGTAATACCAACGGCTCCGAGTAGACGACCTGGCCCCTGCCTACAAACTGCAGTCCTTAACGGTCATGATGTTGCATGGTATCTGTTAGCCATGATGGTTTCTCCATGCTGCAACAACTCGAGTTGCGTACAATGTGCATTCCAGAACAGAGTAGCCATGACCTCGCTAGCCGAGGACATCGCTTTGACCTTTCTCTGTGGTAGTCACATGTTTCCAGTCCATTGAAGATTTGTTTCAGGAATGTAATGTTGCACCCAAGTTTCACCACTTACACTGGTACAGACATCTCCTTCCTCATTAGTGTTGCATCTGTGTGCTGCTGTGAAACACTTTGACGTCCAGTGTGCGCACACTTTACAATAATGGAGCTCGCTGTAATGATGCGAGTAATGTCGTATAAAATGTCTACTTGGTTAGCGTTGTCCTGTAATTTCTGTCGTCCATCCTCCTGAACCAGTTTGTCAGTCCTGGCTGCATTGGTCACAGTGATTCTGATAACTGGTCTGTCACAGCAATATTCATTGCTAACATCCGTTGTTCTGCCGGTGAACATTCTGCACCATTCCATCACCAAATCACAGAGTGAATTCCCTGGCAGGACCACATTGTAAGTTGCGTCACTGTCAGACCACGTACTTTTAAGGCCTGGATCATACTGTTGAAATGCTGCATCACGAACATTGTGTACTTGTGTTAAAAATAAAGTCTCTAAATATGTAAAAAAAAAATTTACTGTGGGAACCATATTTATTGATCCATACTTGTATAAATGAGGATTTAATGTGCAAGGTATAATACGATCACAACTATGAATAACTGTGTGTTAACATACCATTTTATTACGCTGTTTTGTGATTGTTGAATTTTTAGTTTTGAATCTATCAAACAAAGCTATGAACTGTCAACATTAAGGCCATCAAAAAGGATTCGCAAGGACCATGACGCACATTTGCTTGACGCTTCAGTTTACACCAGCCAGCTGATTGGAAAGCAGAGGTTTTTATTACCATGGTGAGCAAGCAATGCCTTTCCAACCAAATTATATTTAAATAAATATAACTTCTTGTGAAACTCACTGTTGTGTGTTTGTAACTTGTGTTGTAGTTGTGTAATAATTGTGTTGCATGTTTGTGTAGTAGTCTTTATTCTGTTTGTTACATATAAGTTGTTCTGTGTATTTGTGATTTTTTGTGTTCAATTTCTGTTTTTTTTTAATGTATGTGCCAGCCTGTTAGTGGTTTCAGGTACATTGAATTACTGGGGCTCTCAGGTGTACTGTTTTGCCTTTAAATATTTGGTTTTTGTACATTTTGTTCTGCATACCTCCCTCGTATATTTTATATCTAACTGCATGCTGAATGATCCATTTTTGTGTTTAAGGGCGCCGCCTAATTGGAGGTTTTTAGCGCGTTAAGAGGCAGGGAAGCACGGGAGCGATAAGGACTACACTGACACGCACACTTGATATCCCTTCGCTACAACGTGAGAGGCGCTGAACTGGCGTGCTGTGTTCTCGTCATGCTGTCTGTACCTATGGGACTTTAAGCGGTGACCCTATCATTTTATTGGTAGAAAGTCTGTAGCAAAGTTCAATGCAGGTCCCTGTAATAGTTTCCAGCCAGTATGTTATGATATACAGCAGTGTGAAAAAGCTTGTTTTCAGCTATGTTGGACGGCTCGGGAACATCATTTATAATGTACATGATGTATTGAGAGTATTANTCTGTCACAGCAATATTCATTGCTAACATCCGTTGTTCTGCCGGTGAACATTCTGCACCATTCCATCACCAAATCGCAGAGTGAATTCCCTGGCAGGACCACATTGTAAGTTGCGTCACTGTCAGACCACGTACTTTTAAGGCCTGGATCATACTGTTGAAATGCTGCATCACGAACATTGTGTTAAAAATAAAGTCTCTAAATATGTAAAAAAAAATTTACTGTGGGAACCATATTTATTGATCCATACTTGTATAAATGAGGATTTAATGTGCAAGGTATAATACGATCACAACTATGAATAACTGTGTGTTAACATACCATTTTATTACGCTGTTTTGTGGTTGTTGCATTTTTAGTTTTGAAACTATCAAACAAAGCTATGAACTGTCAACATTAAGGCCATCAAAAAGGATTCGCAAGGACCATGACGCACATTTGCTTGACGCTTCAGTTTACACCAGCCAGCTGATTGGAAAGCAGAGGTTTTTATTACCATGGTGAGCAAGCAATGCCTTTCCAACCAAATTATATTTAAATAAATATAACTTCTTGTGAAACTCACTGTTGTGTGTTTGTAACTTGTGTTGTAGTTGTGTAATAATTGTGTTGCATGTTTGTGTAGTAGTCTTTATTCTGTTTGTTACATATAAGTTGTTCTGTGTATTTGTGATTTTTTGTGTTCAATTTCTGTTTTTTTTTAATGTATGTGCCAGCCTGTTAGTGGTTTCAGGTACATTGAATTACTGGGGCTCTCAGGTGTACTGTTTTGCCTTTAAATATTTGGTTTTTGTACATTTTGTTCTGCATACCTCCCTCGTATATTTTATATCTAACTGTATGCTGAATGATCCATTTTTGTGTTTAAGGGCGCCACCTAATTGGAGGTTTTTAGCGCGTTAAGAGGCAGGGAAGCACGGGAGCGATAAGGACTACACTGACACACACACTTGATATCCCTTCGCTACAACGTGAGAGGCGCTGAATTGGCGTGCGGTGTTCTCGTCATGCTGTCTGTACCTATGGGACTTTAAGCGGTGACCCTATCATTTTATTGGTAGAAAGTCTGTAGCAAAGTTCAATGCAGGTCCCTGTAATAGTTTCCAGCCAGTATGTTATGATATACAGCAGTGCGAAAAAGCTTGTTTTCAGCTATGTTGGACGGCTCGGGAACATCATTTATAATGTACATGATGTATTGAGAGTATTATATGTACCTCGCCTGAAGTGCGTTTTCTTTCCGTACATCGGTATCATGGCGACAAGTTTAATAGTTTGGTAAAAAAAAAAAAAAAAAACCACGAAAGTGACAGGTAGGCGACGCCCTTAACTGCACAACCTGTGAAAAATAGACCCAAATACAAAATGTGATACTTGTATTCTTTCCAAACCACTCTCTTTGCATTATAATAAACCAATTAAGTCAAGTTTCATTTGTAATTCCAGGAGAAAAATATAACATTCTTTCCAAGTATAAAATCTGCCATGAATATAAAAAGGAGAGATAAATAAAACAGAAGTTCAGTTAACTTACTGAAGCATTTGTTTTTACTTTCTCAATATCTGGTAAATCTAGGGGTTACTTTTAGTGTTCAGTAAGTGTCATCACTGACCTTATAGAAAAAAGTGGTGTTACTAGTACTAAGATGAAGAAACTTGGGATTAAAAGAGAAGTATAACTGTAAGTGGCTTGAAAACCTCTTCAGAATGAAATTTTCTACTTTTAATACATTCACACAGTTGTTTTGAGAAATTTGCTAATGTCACAATAAGTTGCAAGTACTACGTACCTGATGATAGTCTGTGTGCTGATTTTACATTCTGCTCTCCACAGAAATATTTCATGTGACAAACATACATGCTATGGAACACTATCTGGCATGCCGGCTTTTCACAGCTGTACATTTACCTGCATTTTAGCTTCATTTTGCGACAGACCCATTTACTGTTGTATAAAAACTGTCTTCCAGTCTCTTGAATGAATTCTTTAATCTTTCATTGTTTAACATTTTAAAGCTGTGATCATTACACGGTGGATTTATCTTTGGTGCAACAGCTGTACTTTAAATATTAATTTGCCAAAACTCAGAGCCAGGCTGTTTCAATATTGAAATCAGGCTACTCATCTCCCACCGAGGTGAACTGGGTTCAGTTCCTGGTGGGGTCGCCTAGATTTTTGCACATGGAAAACGTGGCGGGCGTTTCTGTTGGCCAGTGGGTTTTCTCAGGGTACTCCTGTTTCCCTCACTCTTGCAGTCCACCACTGCTCCATTCTTCACCTCATTTCACCCTCACCGGCACTCAACACCTCGATGTTGAGTGCTGACCAAAAACTCCTCAACTTACCTCAACGCCAAAACTCAAGAGTGATTAACTTGTGAATAGTTTTAAATACTTTTGTCGTGAGTAGAGATCCTATCATTTCGCGTTATAATTTAGTGACAGACTGGGTGTTATAAAAGTATAGCGTATGTAAGCTTGATGTGTATCATTGGACCTCCGCTCAACTGTCCTGCCCTTCAGGACTCTGGACCAATAATAAATTAACACTCTGGTGACTTCATTTTGTTTGGCCTAGCCGAACAGGAGACTGATTTTCAACTTTGGCAGCGGCCAATAAGAAAGTGGGATCTGCTATAGTATGTGTATGCATGTGAAATTTAGCATGGTGCCATTTTATAATGTGCAATGATAGGGCCTCTACTCTTGAGATACCAGTTATACTGTAATAAAACGTGTCACTAATCATGACTGTGTGATTACAAAAAATGAGGACTATTTTTACAACTGTGGGCATTTAAATTTTTATATTTTAGGAACAAAGACAGCGATTTTGGGAAAGAAAACCAGCATCCACTTGACTTTGATGCAGAAAATAAGTGGAACACTACATTTAATTTGTCAGATGTTGCAACTTCAAGAGAGTTCTCAAATCCTCAACGCGAAGAAAGGTTTAAAGACCTTTATGGACATGATTTCCAAGTGAAAACTGGACCATTCCAAGCTAAAGAATCATGTGACAGAATCCTACAGACACGAGCAGCAAATTTTTTAAATCAAGAACTCAAAAAATGCAACGTAAATGACACAAGAGATAATGTTTCACCAGCTGCATCAGCAGTTCAGAAAACATCAACAACTAGAAAAGCAAGCTATGTTAATGACACACTAAGTAATTTTACCAAGACAAGTGAATTTGTCAAGCCGAAAGTCATGGAAAAATCTGGAGGAACAGTTTATGACATTGGGAGCTGTCCCACTACAGAATATCCTTCGCCACTTGTTACTGCAACGGAGTCAAGTTCTTCGCAAAACAATACCAGCAAATTGTGTCCGCAAAATCCAGCATTAAAAAATACAGTAGTTAACAAGCCAACAAAAAATATTAATGTTTCATTCCAGTCCTACTGCTACAACTTTCTAACCCTTATGTCGAATGTTAATGAGGAATTGCAAGAATCACGGCCAATTCCTCCGAAAGACAGCCAGTCTGACGAATCGTTTGAAGACCTGCAGGAGCGTGTCTTGGTAAGTTTAGTTGCTTTAAATGCACTTTTATTTTGTTAACAGCAGATGATAAATTAAAATTTTTACACAGAGGGAATGTGTGTACTGAATATATTATGTTAGTTCATTCTTAATGTGTGCACTATTTTGTTCACAATTTAAAACATTTGATTAAAAAATATGAATTGACATATAAGCCATACAACAATAATGAGAATATTACATTCCGATATAGTAAGTCTTCCAGCTTTATTCACTGTAATGAATAGACAAGTAATTATTTTCCTCTGCATTTGTACTGTAAAAATATATATATATATATATATATATATATATATATATATATATATATATTTTATATGATCCAGCACAAATTCCTTCTAAATCCACCTTTTCATCATAAATTTTTTGACTTATAAAGACTTGCAAACGGTAACAGAGACATCATCTTTCTCCAATACAACAGAGACTGAAGGACAAACCTAATTGAAATAAACAGGCTACTTACTTCAGGAGGACAATACCAGCCAATATTGTCCATGAACTATCCCACTGCTACGAGCAGCGGTGATATACTGTAATTGACTGTGGTCAAAACAGTCATCAACTATCCCAAGTCACCAGCATCTTACATAATCTCCCAAAGGGTGAGAGACAGGGTGCCCCATCCCTACCATTACCATTACATAATAATGCTTGCGAGCTTCCCGTTACTGCCACTTCACCCAGCTACTGCAGGGATGCCAACTTGCTATCATTCAAACCTCGCTGTTTAGCGTGCGACTGGATGGGGGTTCCGATCCGGGTCGCTGCCACTTTTCTATCAGCACACTTAATACGAGCTTCTAATGTATTCATTCCAAAATTATGTTTATATGCATTTACTTGGTCAGTATCAATATGTTTTGTTTATTTATTTAATTACCTCTCCTGTTGCTGAAATTTTATGCTCAAAAAGTATTGTTTTAATGTTGATGATGTATCGAGTGCATGGTAAATGCTCTGGAAATTCTAATTTTATGTGAATATAATGAACTTTGAAGTGCAACAAGATCACCAACTTTTATCTGCAGTGAACTTCAAACAAGAGATTAATATGAACTATCCAGTACACTTGGCTGTGATAACGATTGCTGATTCTTGCGTCTCTTCACAAACTTGATTGCATTATTATATTTAAATTATTTGAGATGTCTAAATTAAGATATTGAATTGTGAATTTAAATTTCATATTAGCCCAGCAGTCAATTTATTATGTGTGCAATTTTATGCTTTACAACTGAATTAGTGGCAATATTTAATTTTGACTTNAGCCCAGCAGTCAATTTATTATGTGTGCAATTTTATGCTTTACAACTGAATTAGTGGCAATATTTAATTTTGACTGCGTGTTATTTTAGAAATCTTTTACTAATTTTCTTTTCATCATTCTGAAGAACATTAATTTAGTAATTATAGAGTTTTATCAGTAATTGTAGCCATAACGTATTTGAGAAGTAATGAATCGTAAACACATCAAACAGTTTACTAAAATTATATGGGCAGCATTACAGTAATTAGTTTCATTGAGTAAAAAAAAAATGCTTTGTTTTAAATTGCTTAGTTTCATTTCTATGCTATGGCTTTGTCTGATTTTTCTCACCAGTTGTTTTATGATCCAATGAGCTATAACATATGGCAGGATGTAGATAAACATCGTAATATTACTTGAGTTTCGTATTATTTATTTATGTCAAAATGTTTTATAAAACTTTCCCAATCTCTAGCTACATATGGTAAACCACATACACTGTAAATTGTTATATGTATGTTTTCTAATAAATTCTGTAGAGGCAAGAGAGCATGCATGCAAAGCATTGTGTGATGTTGGTCACAACACGTCTACTATACTACAAATACTTAAAACTCTCTTCAAGCTGAAAGGCCTTCATGCTTAGGATCAACTGTGAACCACCGGGTCAGAACTGTGCATGCGCTCACCTGCAGCCAGATTTTTTTTTCTTCTAATACTGCATTTTACTGTTTCAGCTGTGCGTTGAAAGACTATTGAAGGAAAGGCTTTCATATTATACTAACCAAAACTTACATCTAAACTAAGGCAACTAATCCACTCCTCACTCAAGATTCTAACCTACAGCTTGCAATGTGAAGATGCCTATGCGACTTTGCCGCACACAGTCTAGTGTGTCTTTTACACCCTTCAGTCAGTTGGAATAGGGGCTTCACTGGATTGCATTCTGAATTCTAGGAAACTGCTTGATAAACCATCTGGTGCGTCTTGTGCTTTTCGTTGTGGTAACTCCCACATTCAGATGGTCCCCCTATGCCCCACTCGAAACTGGCACTTTGACATCCTAAAATAGCAGTTGTCTTTTACCCATTGCTGTAGTCGAGGGTATACGCCATAATACCCTCTGCATAACCTTACTCGTTACATTATACCTACAGTAGAACACTGTTATAACATCCCCTCTCATAACATTTTCCTGCTGAATAAGCTGCCTTCTCTTGGTCCACAAACATTTTTTTTTTCCAATACAAAAATACCCTCTTATAAAGTTTTTCCTTATATACGGCTGGCATTTCTTGGGGCCCTTGAGAAATGTTACAATAGGGATCAACTGTATTTTCATTTAATTATTTATTTTTATTTTGTCACCTTGGATAATTTATAAAAAAATTCTTTATAAAACATTGTCGTTTCAACCCATTTTATGGATCGATGTAACAACTTCCACAGCGAACTTAATTATAATGAATATCAATGTCACAACCAAACTGCAAATTTGGTTGTGTTCACTTCGTTACAAGTTGTACGGAGTGCTCGTGCACCACTAATAAAAGTTATTGACTACTTTCTCTTAATACACTTTATTCAATACACACCCACCACCCATGTACTACTGACAAACATTGATCAATGCTCATTTGTTTAATCTGAGACAAGCAGACACCAATTCAAGAAATTATTCTCTCGAGAATTATGTTAACACATTCAAAAAGTCACTTTGGAGTGTTTTTTTATTAGGTACCTGTATCCAGTTCCAGTACAAGACTTATNTGTTAACACATTCAAAAAGTCACTTTGGAGTGTTTTTTTATTAGGTACCTGTATCCAGTTCCAGTACAAGACTTATTGTGTTGTAAAAATTGTGCAGTTTTCAAAATGATTTTTTATTTTAGATGTAGACCTTGTGTTTAAATTTCATCATTAAAATTTAGATTTCTTAGTTTACATCTTCAAATACCTTCCANTTTAGATGTAGACCTTGTGTTTAAATTTCATCATTAAAATTTAGATTTCTTAGTTTACATCTTCAAATACCTTCCCTATACATTATGCGTGTCCAATTATGGGAAATTTGTTGCATATGAGGCACCACACATTAGTTCTAGAGGCTATGGCAACTTCTTTGCACCCTGGATTTGTCATGCCCTGACTTAAAGAATATTTTGGGATTACAGCAGGNTAGAGGCTATGGCAACTTCTTTGCACCCTGGATTTGTCATGCCCTGACTTAAAGAATATTTTGGGATTACAGCAGGTGGTAAATTTAATAAAAACGTTTATTTGTATTTTTATTAAATGTTTTTTTTTTCCAGAGGAATACTTGCTTTTCCAACACTGAAAGTCCTCGAAACTCTGAAGAAGAAATATTCACTGANAGCCCAGCAGTCAATTTATTATGTGTGCAATTTTATGCTTTACAACTGAATTAGTGGCAATATTTAATTTTGACTTCGTGTTATTTTAGAAATCTTTTACTAATTTTCTTTTCATCATTCTGAAGAACTTTAATTTAGTAATTATAGAGTTTTATCAGTAATTGTAGCCATAACGTATTTGAGAAGTAATGAATCGTAAACACATCAAACAGTTTACTAAAATTATATGGGCAGCATTACAGTAATTTGTTTTATTGAGTAAAAAAGAAAATGCTTTGTTTTAAATTACTTAGTTTCATTTCTATGCTATGGCTTTGTCTGATGTTTCCTCACCAGTTGTTTTATGATCCAATGAGCTATAAGATATGACAGGATGTAGATAAACATCGTAATGTTACTTGTGTTTCGTATTATTTATTTATGTCAAAATGTTTTATAAAACTTTCCCAATCTCTAGTCACATATGGTCAACCACATACACTGTAAATTGTTATATGTATTTTTTGTAATAAATTCTGTAGAGGCAAGAGAGCATGCATGCAAAGCAGCGTGTGATGTTGGTCACAACACGTCTACTATACTACAAATATTTAAAACTCTTCAAGCTGAAAGGCATTCATGCTTAGGATCAATTGTGAACCACCGGGTCAGAACTGTGCATGCGCTCACCTGCAGCCAGATTTTTTTTCTTTCTAATACTGAATTTTACTGCTTTCAGCTGTGCGTTGAAAGACTATTGAAGGAAAGGCTTTCATATTATACTAACCAAAACTTACATCTAAACTAAGGCAACTAATCCACTCCTCACTCAAGATTCTAACCTACAGCTTGCAATGTGAAGATGCCTATGCGACTTTGCCGCACACAGTCTAGTGTGTCTTTTACACCCTTCAGTCAGTTAGAATAGGGGCTTCACTGGATTGCATTCTGAATTCTAGGAAACTGCTTGATAAACCATCTGGTGCGTCTTGTGCTTTTCGTTGTGGAAACTCCCACATTCAGATTGTCTCCCTCTGCCCCACTCGAAACTGGCACTTTGACATCCTAAAATAGCAGTTGTCTTTTACCCATTGCTGTAGTCGAGGGTATACGCCATAATACCCTCTGCATAACCTTACTCATTACATTATACCTACAGTAGAACACTGTTATAACATCCCCTCTCATAACATTTTCCTGCTGAATAAGCTGCCTTCTCTTGGTCCACAAACATTTTTTTTTTTTTTCAATACAAAAATACTCTCTTATAAAGTTTTTCCTTATATACGGCTGGCATTTCTTGGGGCCCTTGAGAAATGTTACAATAGGGATCAACTGTATTTTCATTTAATTATTTATTTTTATTTTGTCACCTTGGATAATTTATAAAAAAATTCTTTATAAAACATTGTCGTTTCAACCCATTTTATGGATCGATGCAACAACTTTCACAGTGAACTTAATTATAATGAATATCAATGTCACAACCAAACTGCAAATTTGGTTGTGTTCACTTCGTTACAAGTTGTACGGAGTGCTCGTGCACCACTAATAAAAGTTATTGACTACTTTCTCTTAATACACTTTATTCAATACACACCCACCACCCATGTACTACTGACAAACATTGATCACTGCTCATTTGTTTAATCTGAGACAAGCAGACACCAATTCAAGAAATTATTCTCTCGAGAATTGTGTTAACACATTCAAAAAGTCACTTTGGAGTGTTTTTTTATTAGGTACCTGTATCCAGTTCCAGTACAAGACTTATTGTGTTGTAAAAATTGTGCAGTTTTCAAAATGATTTTTTATTTTAGATGTAGACCTTGTGTTTAAATTTCATCATTAAAATTTAGATTTCTTAGTTTACATCTTCAAATACCTTCCACATTATGCGTGTCCAATTATGGGAAATTTGTTGCATATGAGGCACCACACATTAGTTATAGAGGCTATGGCAACTTCTTTGCACCCTGGATTTGTCATGCCCTGACTTAAAGAATATTTTGGGATTACAGCAGTTGGTAAATTTAATAAAAACGTTTATTTGTATTTTTATTAAATGTTTTTTTTTTCCAGAGGAATACTTGCTTTTCCAACACTGAAAGTCCTCGAAACTCTGAAGAAGAAATATTCACTGATGAAGAGGAATAGGTTTATTTCTCAAAGCATAAGAAGCAGATGTCAAAGCTAATTTGGTTTCTGGTACAACAGCAGGTCACTAAAAAGATTTTTGAGTGTTAAGTAATTCAAAATGGCATAGATGACCAGTAAACATACACCATGAAAGGTAAGACAGTTAACTATTGGATTTTTAAAAAAGCTGTGCATAAATTTCAGGGTAGTGTGAATGTTCTGTATAGCAAAACCAGTAATGGAAGACAGGAACTTTCACTTTGATATGATAGAAAATTGGTCACCTGTCATACTGAACCAAAAACTTACAAAGTCAAGCTTCTAAAATAATCATATAATTAATCAGCAGAAATTTTTTTCATAATGTGTATGTTTGTAGTAGGAGANTTTTTTCGTAATGTGTATGTTTGTAGTAGGAGAGGATCTTACCTACATTGTGTGAATCATGAAACATTGGCTTCTTCCCCTCCAGCGACAAGCGTATTGCACGTACACAAACACAGTAGGTTCAACAGCAGGCCTTTTTTTTTTGTTATTGCCAGAACTATACCAAACTAAATTTGAAATGCAAGAACAGTTGCATTAAATTCTTCAATTCCTCCTTGGTTCAGCTCTCAAAGGAATTTTTAAAACTTTAATTTCTGCTTTATGCAATAAACTTAAAGTAATTTTTAAGATGTGACCAAAAGTAAACTTTTTAAAAGTAATCTTATGCAATATAAATATTACCAGTACTAAGCAATTTTGATAGGATGCCCAAGTTGTATTTCAGGGAAAACATGTCATTATGTCATATTAACACAATTGTACAAATTTTACCTGTAATTGGTAACAAAAATCAACTCATTCTAGTCACATAATTGAAATATAAAGTGCAATAAATTACTTACTTAGTTGAGTCTATGTAAAATGTAGCACACAATGCAAGAGCAACGACGTTTTGCACACACATTCTCAAGGAAACAAATCTTAAGATATTTTAGCTGGTGAATTGGAAGGCAGCATAAAATGGCATCTATAATCATCACCTGCAAACAAGGAATACGTCCATGCCAGTATGCCCAAAAACAAGTTCATGAGCCATCATTAAAACATTATTCTGAACCAGATGTTAGTGGCTTATCAAATGCAAACCCCGCAAGTTTGCTCACGCATTGTGTCGAACTCATGATTTTGTGTAGTCAGTAACAACATCGTATCTTATTGAGAAATATTTACACGAATTGACCGCTGTATGAACATGCATGAATACACGAGTGTCTGTAATTCATGATGCTACACTGCCTAATGTTATTTTGTTCATATTACATATTTTTTAATTCAATACTGTGTGTTTTAGCTTAAACTATTCAAACTTTTTTTAAATATGCAGGTGTTTTAAATGTAGTTAATTTTTTAAAACCTTTATGTAAGATTGTATGAAAATGAAAAATTGTACAATAAAAGTGAAACAATCTAATACATAACACACAATTACCTTAAGCCTACTGCACTCGGAACATTATCACAATTTAATGCAACAATGCAGGTTGAGTTGATACTTTTCACAACTTGAAATGGTTGTACTTTCCATGCTGGTATTTTTAGTGAAATCTACCAATAAGAGCACATTGGTATGATCATGTAACTACATTATTTACATTCCACCCACATGTCCAACGTTTACTTCGGCATTCTTAAGGTTGGTCAAACTAACAGCATGAGAAAAAAAAATCAGTAAAAGGTGCAAACTACATTTATGAATATGTGCAGAGAGGGAACATATGCTATAAGAGATTAATTATTAAAACAACACTGCATGCAGCGGCTGAAAATTTATCAGTGAATTCATTAGTCGTCAAAATTCCCCATTCCGTGAAAAAATTTATAAAATAAGGCCACGTACAATGCAAGTACAAAAACTGTTGAACACTTATCAGTTATGTGGTTCCACCTGAAGGCAGGTTTTTTTAGTGTGCCTGAGGCACACACAGTACTTCTGATCATTAAGTGATACGTGGCTGGCTCCATCCATCGCAGAAATGCCGCTATGCGTACAGTGCTGCCAACTGGGCTGCACCATGCACATGTGGAACTTCAAGCAGCGATCCTATCATTTTATAGGCTGAAAGTCTGTAGCAAAATTCAATGTACCTAGTTGTCTAATCTAGTTTGACGTTATCTAGATAGCAAATTTTGAGATGCTGTACAGCAGTTTGAAGAAGTCTTTCTTTAGCTATGTTACATGATTAACAAAACAGTATTTGAATTATGTATTAAAAGTACTTCGATCATTTGAAATTTGCATTATTCCTGCAGAAGATAAACAACACTACATATGCTCCAGGTTCTACAAAGAGGAATCCTTATTGATAGAGAACTAAAACATCTGGGTAATGTAAGGCAAATTAAAAAAAACATATAATTTACATATTTCCGCTTGAAATGAAAACCACGTACTTTTCCCACGTGTATTTTCTGATCATGTAGCACGTACTACCTATGGAGAAAGTACTTTCTCTGATGNGACACCACAAACCTTAATTGTCAGTTTGCACCATGCAGTACATCTGCATAAGGTACGTAAACAGTAGGGTTGTGCAAATACTCTGTATACTGAAGCACATAAATTACAACTGTCATTTACATTCCGGTAAGAAATTTGGTTGACGAAAGTTGTAAAGAAACGAAAATGTTCATTTAGTGCACCAACAAAGGAAATTTTTATCAATCATCTTTGTTTTCACTATTTTGCAACTAAAATAACTACATAAAATGGAAATTTACACACAGGCAAGAACTCCTAAATACTACATATACTATTTTTTTTGTTTGGAATTTGCTATGAGTATCTAGCTAACATGTTATGGGGAAAAAAAAAAACTTTAATTAAGACCGAGCTCTTTGGAAATTATTTTTCATTTTCATTTCACAAAATTTTGTAACATAGTTTTTGTTTCCATTTAATGAGAAAAATTTGCATTTGCACAACCCTAGTAAACAGTAAAGGCCACAAAAACTTTGGGACAGAAAGCCCTGGGGAACATCAAGTCCATACTTGACTTGCTTTCATGAAATAGTCTGCAATTAATTAATGTTTGCAGGCATTTTTTTCCCCCTTTTAATATTTAAATAAATGCCGAAGACTTTGTTTAATAGAAACTGTAAATGTAGTGATCTAAAAGCATGCATATTTTTTATTCCTCAGGTCAGACCACGAATAGAACATAGCTAGATACACAATTCAGCGAACTGACACACCTGAAGAACAGGCGAGATGAATCCACAGTCAACCAAGGAAATGATAGGAGTGGAGTGGAGTGATTTGAGCGGCTCTTAACAGCACCGGAATGTAAGGATGGGAGAAACTGGAGATCCCTGAGATAACCTGGAGACCAACGGCATTGTCTGGCATGATCCCACGTAGTAAATCCGGGAGCGACTCTGCCGGGAATCATACTCGGTTCTCCTAGGTGAAAGGTGAATAGTCTGACCACTAGACCACTGCAGTCCAGAGGAGCATTCTAAGAAAACCCTCCATATCACTGTAGTGTTTGTTATNTAGTCTGACCACTAGACCACTGCAGTCCAGAGGAGCATTCTAAGAAAACCCTCCATATCACTGTAGTGTTTGTTATACTATGTGCATACCTAAAAATTCAACTCTGAAAAATTTGACCACTCCAAAATCACATCAGAAACATCTGTCATGGTAGGCTAGTAGTGACTTAGCTGTAATCAAGATAAAGGTATAAAAATAAATAAAATTTTGAAAGAACAAATAATAGTAGGTATATTTACAAAATTCAGTATGCATACAGACACGATACAAACACAAGTTAAACCTTGCTTTTGTAGAGAAATGTTTGTCTACAAATGTTTATTCATCAGCATGTTCTCTCTTAATTTAAGCCTAATACTGTACCACAGAATTTACTGTCAGAAAAGAACAACTGATTAAGCAATTGGTCAGCTGTGAACATACTTCCACTACCATGTCAAAAGGAGGCTGACATTTTTCTTTTCATTACCAGAATATTTCAATTTTTTCATAAAGCTATCTTCACCAATAAAATTTCAAACTATTTACCTTTCAATAAATTTTAATGCAAAATATTTTGCTTTAGATAATTGTGATAGATGTTATATCAATAACACTTAGTTAAAGAAAATGTGTGGAACCTTCAAAACCACCTTGATGACAGTTGTACCAATTCTGAGAAATTTTTCACACACACAAAATGGAGCATACATTACGGATGAGCACCGTTTCGTCCAGGTAATGCTAGGACTCAAAGTTCTTGCCTCGCAAGCTCAGGAAATGTAACGCGAGTGATTCACGCACAAACTGGCTCCTGCAAGCGGAAGCAGTCCGAAACTATTTTCCACTTGTCCTGCTCTGCTGTGATGAGGAAGCTCTGCTGGAACGGGGTCGAAGCTTCATCTCCAATCTTGACGTGCCCAGCGCTCTTGATGAGGACAGTCTGCTGAGGGCCAACTGCAGCTTCTGTGATCACGAAACGCAGCATGTCATACATGTCGATAGTTTTTCTCTCCGATATTGATTTAATCAACATCAGGTTTCATAAATGAAATATCATACGAGAAATCCTCTAATATCATACATAACGTGTTCCTGGAAATGTGTAGGTGGAATGGAGCCCGGGTCTTGAGAGCCAATGAGGGTGAAATGAGATGGATGTGGAGCAGTGCCGGAACGCAAGGGTGAGAAAACGGGAGATCCCAGAGACAACCTGCCGAGCAGCTGCATTGTCCGGTATTATCCAGTTGCCTGGAATTGAACCCGGTTGGCCTGGGTGGGAGGCGAGGAAAATGTTTAAAGTACAATGCTTGGATATTATATGTGGAATTGTTATACCAGAAAAGTCAAGTCATACGGTATCCGTAATTATANTAAAGTACAATGCTTGGATATTATATGTGGAATTGTTATACCAGAAAAGTCAAGTCATACGGTATCCGTAATTATAGCAGAAACACAACTATTTTATTATAACTTATGAGTATTACATGCCTAATTACGGTATTTCAAACGCATTGAAACATGAAATAACACAGTTGCAATATAATTAAACAGGGTGGCACTGGCCACTCACTGTGGCAAAATAAATCCCTGATTTTTTTCCCTAATTGAAAATACCAAATTTCCCTGATTTAAATACGGGCAAAAAAAAATTAAAACAAAACTATAATGTAACAATTAAAACCAATATGTTAGGACTACTCACTTGCTTGTGGAAATGCATCCTGAATTTGTTCTAATGTCGTACAAAAATACAGACTCACTGACGCGTGACGGGTACAGGGGATAGGCATTGCACTGTATTCACACCCTGAGAAGTATCCGCGGGACAGTCCCGCCGTATAAGGACACACGGGGAAGAACCGAAAGTTGAGAGAAAGAGGGTAAGTCCCGAAAAATAGCTGATATAAGCCCTCTGCGAAAGAATCAAGGGAACCCCTACGAGATTAGTGCAGACACAGCTCCCAGGAACCCCCGTAAACGTCCTACCCCACCCTCCCTCCACCCCAGTTGGAGCGTGCGAGCAGCTGA
>NQII01008094.1:52177-64409 GCA_002778355.1 Clitarchus hookeri
GACGAGGAGTTGTTCGGCAGCCGCGATACGAGACAGAGAAGGTAGTTAGGCAAGAGACAGTTGTATCACCGGGCCGGAGTTCGGACCCGGCCCAGGCAGTCAGTTGTTCGGGAGCAATTATCGCCAGCCGAGACGGGAGTAGTTCGACGGTACAGCCGCGAGACAAGATAGATGCAGCTGAAACGGGAGTAATCAGTCGTGTGACGAGAATATGAGTAAATTCCCGGAAACGAGTGGCAGCCCCATTCCAAGACGTGGTCCTGCGCCGGATGGCGACGTCAGTCAGTCAGTAAGTCAATAGTGACGTCACGGAGGAGAGAACCCAGGAAAAGCCGAAACTTCATGTGTAAATTCCCGAGACAAACCCAGTAAAAGTGCCGAGAACTTATGAGTTCATTTCCGAAAACGTAGTGGCAGTTCATGAGGTGGGGAAGTCGGAAACGTGAGCCGCAGCCGAGGAGACGTGCTCTCCTACAAATAACGCCAGCCGAGGAAGTACAAAGTCCCGGAAACCAGTGTCGGACTTCCGAGAGAGTCAGTCAAAGCCGCAGGAAAAAGCCAATTTATTACAGCACGCCAACGAGAGCCAGTCCAAGGGCCTGAACCAGGGCCACCCAGCTCACCATGCCTCAGCTACCAACGAAGACAACTCACCAAAAGCCGCAGTCACAGTTAAGTAGAGAAACGTCTCCCTTCAACAACCTTCCCCGACACAAAGTATTCAGCCCACCAGCCCTTCAGGCTTACGGCTAGAGGGGGGCTCAGTCTCGCCAGTGTGTGTAAATACCTATGTTTCCTTCAGACCAATAAAATACTGGTGTGTTAAATAACGGAGAATACAAGTATTTGTTTACCCCTAACGCAACAACCTCAGGTGCCCTTAGTCTGCACAAAAATAATTTAACTAAATAAACTACTGGCCACCACCCTGTATAACTTAGGTGGTCTAGTAGCGACAACACACATTGCACAACTAATCCTATGGGTGTCCAACACTGAAATACACATAACTGACGAAATGTAACCTGTCTCACGAGAATTAATAATTAACACTTCCGGCACACGACAAACATTTCATCCAGAAACTGTCAAGTCTTTCATCTTTCCAAAAATCATTTTTTTTTTTAAGTGTTCTGGACATCATCTCTTTCACAAAGTGACAAACAGAGTCAATTTTATCAGCCTTCAAACCAGATGCAAAGTTTTTTCAATAAGAATGTTGAGCGTTTTCTTGACGGGTCTATTTCGCACAGCTGGTCTTATTACAACTGTGAGACCCAGGCACGAAATCCCCTCCACTTTAGTGGTGAGCACTCAAAAAAAATTTTTCACTGAATTNTAAAGTACAATGCTTGGATATTATATGTGGAATTGTTATACCAGAAAAGTCAAGTCATACGGTATCCGTAATTATGACAGAAACACAACTATTTTATTGTAACTTATGAGTATTACATGCCTAATTACGGTATTTCAAACACATTGAAACATGAAATAACACAGTTGCAATATAATTAAACAGGGTGGCACTGGCCACTCACTGTGACAAAAAAAAAATCCCTGATTTTTTTTCCTAATTGAAAATACCAAATTTCCCTAATTTAAATACGAGCAAAAAAAAATTAAAACAAAACTATAATGAAACAATTAAAACCAATATCTTAGGCCTACTCACTTGTTTGTGGAAATGCATCCTGAATTTGTTCTATTGTCCTACAAAAATACAAACTCACACACATTGCACAACTAATCCTATGGGTGTCCAACACTGAAATACACATAACTGACGAATGTAACCTGTCTCACGAGAATTAGTAATTAACACTTCCGGCACAAGACAAACATTTCATCCAGAAACTTTCAAGTCTTTCATCTTTCCAAAAATCCTTTTTTTTTTTAAGTGTTCTGGACATCATCTCTTTCACAAAGTGACAAACTTGGAGTCAATTTTATCAGCCTTCAAACCAGATGCAAAGTTTTTTCAATAAGAATGTTGAGCGTTTTCTTGAGGAGCCTATTTCGCACAGCTGGTCTTGTTACAACTGTGAGACCCAGGCACGAAATCCCCTCCACTTTAGTGGTGAGCACTCAAAAAAAATTTTTCACTGAATTNTTACAACTGTGAGACCCAGGCACGAAATCCCCTCCACTTTAGTGGTGAGCACTCAAAAAAAATTTTTCACTGAATTTTTTTTACACTCTTTCTGCATTCATTCATGAACAGCGAGCCATTCTTTATTTCTTGCAGGGCCCTCCTCGTAGCATTGCCAACATCAACATGCTTAGCACACAGCATATTCTTATCTGTTAACAGCAGTAGCTTTGTTGAAGAGCCAGGTACATTTTTTTTTCATAAATTTGGTCGCAATACTTAGCAACCTACAATTCAATTCAATGACTCAAATAACTCAGCCATGGGTGCATCTGATGAAGTAAGTGAAGAATGGGACAATTGTCACAGCAAGAGAATGAAAAAATGCTAGTTTGGGAGACAAGGGCTTACACTTTTCACAATACTAAAGCTGCTGCACTCAAGAGTTTTTCTTTTTTAGGGATTTCCTTAACATATGGATTGAGTTATATAGCACTTTCAACAACTTTTGTGTATTCGAGCCAACGAACTGGGCAAAACTTAATGGAAAAGATGTGGAACCTGACAGTAATGTAAAAATCATTTCTTCACGAGGGCACATTTTTAAACAAAAAATAGAGTGCTCTCAAAAACTCCACTTTCCATCGTGTGACTTGAAAGTGAGCCTTGAAGGGTATGTAGCCTGCAACTACAAATATCCAAAACTGATGATTCATCAGGCTCCCTTTATGAGCATGTCACGAAGATCGCTCAAGAGTTTTAAGATTCATTTTTGGCTCGTCCATGGAAAATTGGACAATTTTGTTTGTGTCGATTTCACTCAAAGTTAACGTCGGAGCCTTCAACAGGTCTCCTGAAGTACTATGGCCAAGAAATGCTGAAGAGAAATAATTTTGTAATCACACAATTGTGTGTGTCATATCAAAACCTCACCACCACATCCATTTGACTCTTTTGTGCCACTTTAAAGGAATCATCAAATCCCACATCATGTGAAGCACTGGAACAAACTTTTACGAGATCATGATGGAAATGTGCAACTAAACACTACACTATAAGGTACAAGATATTAGTCCAATGCAATTGCATTTTCTGAACAATGCTGGAGTCTGGAAACATAACCTTCAAAAAAGAAGCATTTTTATTGGCACTACGCACCGAGTTATGCGACATTACTGTCAAGGCACGCCAAATGATTTCTGCAAGAGTTACATTGTCATTTAAAACAAATCTATCCAAGTCACACATTTCTTTCACTGTTTCAGACAAAGGCTGTTCTAGTACGAACCTACTTACAGTTTCACCAGCAGTTAATGTGGAAAGTTTGATAGCGTCTACGAGCGGATTCCTTTGCCAACACTGTTTCTGCTGGCAAAAAAGAACCTTCAGAGGACACTCTGAGAGAGGTGGCTTCTAACTGCTGTCCTGCCCATATTACCCAATGAAAACACTAAAGCGCACATGCTGCATTTAGCCAAAAATTGAGATCCATCAACCGGTTGAAGCCATGCCTTAAATCTGTCATCAATCAGCCAGTCTCGCGAAAATATACACTTTAAAGAGGCACTCAAACTCACTTTCAAAAAAAAAATGTACCAGTTAATTTTAAAAATGTAGGTAGCCTATATACGTGTTCTTAATGTCACAACTTGAATACTACACAAAAGAAAATAATTTTTCTGTTACAGACATTGTTCAACAACGTGCACGAAACAATAAACAGCATGTACAACTCTCACTCTCCAAGTCCTACATGAAATCATTTTGCAACTAGTAACGAAAAGCACAAAAAGGATCTACAAAATGATTCATTAAACAGCTTGAAAATACAAATTCGGTCAGGGCAAATACACCATGCGATAGTCCCCTAAAAATTCAGTTGGGTACGTGCCAAACAAATCCGTTTGTTACGTCCCCGACACCTGGCAATACAAATGATAGTAACTTTCTTCACCGTTAATATTCTTGCAGATATATCTACTGAATGAATGCCATGAACACTAATAAAATAATGTTTTAAGTATACAAATATTTGGTTTTAAACAAATATATGCCGATGTTGACTGTAACACTGCTGACCATAAAAACAAAACAAATCTCTCCTACAGATCGTAAAATCATTTGTGATAAAAACTCACACTTCATGATAAAAACATTCGTACCAAACAGAAAAGTCTCATTTATATAGGTGGTTATTGATAAAATGAGCACTCTTGAAATCAACCTATGAAAAAAATCATTGTCTGTAACTGCACATATTTGAACGTGAACAATTACCGCAATACTCCCAGTTAAGTTGGCAGCGAACTACGAGACGCAGTTCCATGTTTTAACGTCTTACTAGTCGTAAAGTTAAAAATTGTTGTCATCTGCAATTCAGTTTCTTTTATATACAAATAAGAATAAAATTTGGCATGTCTAATATACCGAAATTGCGATCAGAAAGACAAATAAACAAATAAATAAAATTTCCTTACCAGACACAGGTTGGGAATCCATTGAGGTGAGTGTATGTTCCGTGGATGGCAATTCTTCAAAAAATTTCTGTATGTTCTCTTTACCACAGGCTCCATTTCCACACCACACCAGAACTGCCTTGTCCAAGTAATACTTGGACATAAGCTGAAACAAAATGTGACTAGTGCATCTTAAGCTGTGCACTGTACGATATGCAAAGGAGGTTCAATTTCAAACCATGATGTATCACGAAACTGTTAAGCTTGAATGTAGTTCATTCACGGTTACTTCCAACTTCCCTGAAACCCTGCTAAAATTCTACTTTCAAACTATTCCTCCGCCTCGTGCAAAGAAAGTTTAACCAAGTCCAGCAAATTACACCAAAGGGGCAATGCACCGCATTTGTGTGCAATCACTTTAATAATATCCCTCATAAGAACTATTGCATACTGGGCATCACCAACACACCTATTTTCTCTCTATTTTTATTCACATTAATTACACAGGAAATTACATAATTTATACATAAAATATAACCAAAAGTTCAACTTAATCAAAAATAAGATACTTTAATGTTAACAAACATACAAAACGCTTGTGATGCAAGACGTATTTAGGAAACAACCAAACATGTTAATATATGGGGTAATTTTTAAAGGTTTGATTCAAAAAGTGTGAGTGAGTTAAAGAGATTTGTGCGGCTCCTAACATCGAGGTCTTGAGAGCCGATGAGGGTGAAGCACGTCGTGCGTGGAGCAGNGATGAGGGTGAAGCACGTCGTGCGTGGAGCAGCGCCGGAATGCAAGAGCGGGGGAAACGGCAGATCGCTTAGAAAACCTGCCAACCAGCTCCATCGTCCGGCACGACGATTCACACATGCAAAAATCTGGGGGTGACGCTGCCGGGAATCGAACCCAGTTCGCCATGGTGGGAGGCAAGCAGTCTAACCACTACACCACCGCGGCCCTCAAAAAGTGTGAAAATACCACAATGACTATTTTATTTTTACATTTATTAATGCTGTGTTTCCTACAAGCGCACTAACCAAAACTAATAAAAGAATGTGACGGCAGCATAGTTCCTGTCAAGAAAAGAAACTGAGGGGAAAAATATTTAGAAAGTGTTTAAAGCACTACATAAACAGTAGAAATTAACAATAAGTTTTTATCTGAAATTTTTTTCATCATGGATGGATTTAATGTATCAGTGGATCACCTTAAACGGTTCCACTGTTTTTTTTCTCCATTAAATTGTTGGATCACTATGAATGTGTATACAATTACACTCAATTTTCAGTAAGATGTGGCTGCAAGCAAAATTCTCGTTTAACTCACCACCAGTGGCTATGATTGTGTGACAGGTTGCTAGCGATCATTTTACTCACTTCACAACTTATGCTTGAAATTACATTATAAAAAGAAAACAGAATGCACAAGTACTTATAGATAGACACACAAACAAATGTCAGACTGACACATTTTCCACACAGATGCGCGAAGTTTCGCTGGCTAGACCAGCTTCGTCAGGCGGCGAGCGGTGGCAAACTGCAGTCTGGTAAGCGGTGGTCGACAAACAGTGAACCTAGCGGCCAGGAGGCAAACTAGGGCGAGGCTGGACATTTTTAATGTAGCTGAGGTGTCTGTCTGGTGAGCCAGTTCCCAGCGTTGTAGTTTCGTACTATTATTAGAAGGAGGTAGGGCCCTCGCCACTCTGGTTGTGTAACTGGAGTCAAAGTTCTGGTTGCGAGATGCTGCATGTGCTGCAACTGGCTTCTCCTGCAAATTCACATTTTCGCCAGCTATGGCTTGTTTGGTGTCTGCTCTACGGGCTATTCAATCTCTATCCGAGAGTGTTGGTGGTAAGACCAATGTACTCCGCATTGCAGTGAATGCACCGTAGCTGGTAGGTAAGGTTTTCTGTTGCACAGTTGTAGCTGCCCTGGATAGGATAAGTCTGATTGGTGAGTCTGCTTTTAAAAGAGGTGGAAGATTGGTGCATAGCACAAGAGCTACATCGTGGGCTATTGCTAGGATGAGACTCCCTNGGGTGTGATATTACTGACTGTGGAATTCAGAGGTAATTTGGGACGCACCAGTATGTTTCAAAGGTTGGGAGGGTAATTTGAAGACCAAGACCAATCTGGGTGGTATCCAGAACAAGTTAGAAGTTTGTCATTCAATGGATCTGTACACTTGTAGCAAACACAATTTACGTCCTCAACCAGGTCATATAAAATTAATAAATTTTATTAAAATTACCCCCTGTCCTCCAAAACAAGTAGTCCCAATATCCATAAATTATTTCAACCATTTTTAATTTAAAAACTTATTTTATGTATATAAAAACATTTTACATAATTTTTTTCCCGTAATTTTTACAAGTAACACATCTGAGCAGTTGTGTCGACAATGTGTACCGGTCATTAAGTAATAATACAGGGCACAGCGTAATTTTCACAAGTATTTTTAGCCAACCACGTGGTTAAAAATAAGCAGTGTGTTGCCTTTATTTGTAAAGTGACATATAACGTTGTACCAAATTAACAACTATTTGATGTAACTATAAATTTAGGAGCAGTTTTCTTTAGTGAGATGAGTATTTCAGTGTTTTTATTGAAAAATGTTGGTGATGGTAATAGGTATCTATCTCTATTAAAGGTTTACAACTGTCGCGATTTTGTACAGACTGCCAAATAGTTCTAGGAAAGTTGAATTCACACAAATTTTGTGCCACTCTGCTTCCCGGAGTGAGATAGCAAGCATGGAGGGCACAACGATTCACCTGCTTCATACGTTTTTATTTACCTGCTTCCCACATATCTGGTACTGAGACATTGTATAAAGCAGGTAAATCTGTGTGCCATCCATACTCGCTATCGCTCACTTTCCAGAAAGCAGAGTGGCATAGATTTTGTGTGAATTTATTTTATAAGAACTCGCTTTCTTGGAGCCAGTTGCAGACATGTTTAAACCCTTTTAGTGTATTTTGGCATTTCTTGTGGTGTTATTTTTTTTAATTTTGTGATTTTCAGACCACAATTTCCCTGATCTTTTATAGCCCTACCCACTATCACGATTCATAGNTGTTATTTTTTTTAATTTTGTGATTTTCAGACCACAATTTCCCTGATCTTTTATAGCCCTACCCACTATCACGATTTATGAATCGTGATAGTGGGTAGGGCATTTACTGATAACAAGGAGCTTCTGTTATTATTATTCAGCATGATTACTACCCTGCTATTAATTCAAACCATTTTCCATACATTTTTTTTAATTTTTGGAAGAGCCCTCTATTCTTTACAGTTATCCAACAAACTTAAAATAGTTCAAGCAATGCATGGTGAGATATAAGAGCTTTTCTTTCAAACCATTCTCAGATGATGAATACACACACATTTACAGCATTGATGCAAACACAAAATCATCCAAAATTATGTATTTACCCCAACTGTAATTATTTAGTTTAGGGGCTTTTCTGAAAAACTAAAAAAAAAAATTAAAATTATGATATATTTCTACTCTACTAATCATGTAGAACACGAATATACAAGGGCCGTAGCTTTAAAATAAGTACAACATATTTATAAAAATTGTGAAATGAGCAGTATAGCCAGTTTGTTTACGTTTCTGAACGAAACGTCCTAGACCAACAAAAGTTGCATTAATGGGTTCTGCACAGCTTACCTTGTTCATATTCAAGAGGGAGTAATGTTAAAATAAGTAGAACATATTAAAAAAAAACTTGCAAAATATGTTTGTTTACGTCTATTAATGTCAGAGGAATTATACCACCACCCCACCTAAGTGAGTCAATTTACATTCTTTTGGTGTGTTTTACGGTTCCTTTAAATCCCTACAATCCTACATTTGTAGTTTAGTGTAAAACCCTACAGTCCTAGGTTGGTGTAAAACTCGATAATCCTAGGTTAGTTTAAAAATGTCAAATAGTGATTCACCCATCGTGGCGTTAGGTTCTGTTAGGTTAGGTGGGCACATATTACCAAATTAGTCGGACGTTAATGCCCCTAGTATATTCGTGATCTGCATCATTAGTAGAGTGGAAATATACCATTTTCCGTGATTTTTTTTATTTTTACAAAAAAACCCCCTAAACTTAATAATTACCTCCTTAATTTTGACAAAGTTAGCGACTGTACTTTATACACAGAAACCANCAGTCCTAGGTTGGTGTAAAACTCGATAATCCTAGGTTAGTTTAAAAATGTCAAATAGTGATTCACCCATCGTGGGGGTTAGGTTCTGTTAGGTGGGCACATATTACCAAATTAGTCGGACGTTAATGCCCCTAGTATATTCGTGATCTGCATCATTAGTAGAGTGGAAATATACCATTTTCCATGATTTTTTTTATTTTTACAAAAAACCCCCTAAACTTAATAATTACCTCCTTAATTTTGACAAAGTTAGCGACTGTACTTTATACACAGAAACCANAAAAAACCCCCTAAACTTAATAATTACCTCCTTAATTTTGACAAAGTTAGCGACTGTACTTTATACACAGAAACCAAAGAATATGCAGATGGAATACGAGACACCAGTATTTATCAGAACAAACAAGCCTACCTAAAAGCTACACAAGGCAATGCAATGCTAAGTGCGACAGTATCCATATACATAATACTACCCACGAGAAATGAGACAAACATCAGCTCCATTACTTACATGGCGTTTCCTGTCCAGACTGTTGTAATAGAGGTTACTGAATTCTTCAGCAGTGTGACACGCCAAATCTATTTTTGATTTCAATTCCTAAATAAAAATAACATACAATATGATTTCTATTACCAAGTGACTAAAAAACTTAAAGATACATATTTTGGAAATGAAAAATTAATTTACAGTCCCACACTAATGGTGATCTCTCGCCACCAGTAAATGTGCATTCATTCATCGTAAAGTTCTCTCAGCACCCAAAATATCCATCTAATTCAGACAATTAAAGGCTGTTCAGAGTAAACTGAGCACTTTAGGAATCCCTGCTTAAGATCTACTTATATGCACATTGTGTATTCTTTAGCCATATGTAAAATTAACATTGCCACACACCTGATCACTTTATTCATGCGTTGGTCAAGCGAAACTGTGAAATTATTGGGAAAGTAAATATTTTACAAATCTGCTTATTCTTAAACTGACATGCATTAAAAAAAAAAAAAGCAGAAAGCAAATTAAATATTTCCAGGAGTCATAAAAAATTTACCTAAAATTCCCCTCCGTTGTTACCAACACTGGGCACAGATAGGGATAGTGACATATTATTATTTATATATTAAAACATTGTTTAGCGAAGTTACATCTGTATTCATCAGAGCACATTAAAAAATTACATGTTTCACTGGCAGATGCACTGCAGCTCGGTGATTATATAAATGATCACATTTTATTTGGGAAATGGTAAAACATATCAGAGAGCTGCATTTTTGGACTAATGATATGCATATTATTGTGTTCTTAATTCTACACATTATTTTAAGAGTGGGTTTTCCATTGTCATATGACAGCAACAGTAAACTATCGGAGAGGGAACTTTATAAGAATAAAGACTTGGCGGGACCTCTTTGGTTCAGGGTGCCTAGACAAAATTGCCTCATTTTTCCCCCCTCCCTTGTGGGCGACCCTGGAGCTTATTGCCATGCGCAATTGTAGCTGGCCATATAACAGTAATTTATGGTATCATAACTCTTGTATTAGTGTTTTATGTTCGTAAAATGCTTGCATCAATTGTGCACTGGCATTTAAATAGTTCGTACCAATTTTGACTCCAATGTGATCGCAACTATCTTTTTTTATAAAAAAAATTTGTCACAGGTTTACTGTCACCAAGTTAATTTCAATGTGAATTAGACAAACTTAAGATTTTCTTTCAATAGCAAGTTAGTACGGGAAAAACTGTTTTACCTGTTATAATGACTCTGTGATGATAAAAAAAAAACTCTGCATATACAAAAGGATAGTTTTCCAGCGTGACAAATTGTACCTTGTGGCTATACTAACATAACCCTCTATGTATTAAAATAATGACACTTACTTCAGTGATTTGCGCCATGTTATTATCANTGTATTAAAATAATGACACTTACTTCAGTGATTTGCGCCATGTTATTATCAACAAAAAATACCCCAATTTAATGCGAGAAAGTATTTGTATAAACACCGGAGGCTCGCAGACAACTTTTGGCAACTCTCCTAGGAAATTATTTGAATCAACAAATAAATAAACAATCCACACTCAACAAAGATATTTTTATCACATTGCACGGTAAGCACACTTACCAATTGCATTTTCGAGTAAAATGGCTGACATCTAGCGGCGAAATATTTACCATTAACTTGTGTAGAGGATATTATTACGCTTTGCAATTACGAACAACCGCTGTAAAATTAAATTAACGTTTANTACCATTAACTTGTGTAGAGGATATTATTACGCTTTGCAATTACGAACAACCGCTGTAAAATTAAATTAACGTTTATGACAACAGACTACATTTATCTAACTCGGTTTTTTCCATTAAACAGGTAACTTACCCCATCAAAAGTAATTCGGTCCTACTGTTAAAACCAAGCAAATATTTAACGAAGGTATGTTGTGTTTGTACACAAATTTCCGAAGGAAAAAGGGATGTATAAATTCTGGTAAGACAATAGTGATAATGTTATGAAAAACAAAGAATTGCTGGGGTAGATTAATGTAATATAAAAATATAATTTAATTTAAATGAATTATGAAAAACTTTTTAAAAATATCAATAGTAAACGAGTAAAAATAAATGAAAAAAATAATATTGGCCTACTTTCCGCTAATTTCTGACTATCACAGAGGATTAAAACCTGACTTCGTTATAGTGGGGAAAAACACTATTAAAACATGCATACTTCAAACAATATGTACGCCAAAAAATGCAGCTCTCAGATAAGTTTTACTATTTCCCAAAAAAAATTCGATCATCTATTATTACCGAGCTGCATATGCATCTGCCAATGACAATGAAATATATATTTTTTTAATTTACTCCATTGAATACTGGCTACGGTCTAAGTAGGGGAGGTTTTGACTCTCGCTGTACCCGCCAGCAAGGAAATATAGCTCCTTTATGTCGGCGATAGTTGCGCTAGTTGCCGAGCGCCACTTGTCGTTTGGTGGAATACACTGGATAGCTCAAAAAAAAAAAACTGGTATAGGCATGCATATGCAAACAGAGGTATGGAACCAATCATAGTAACGCGATGCGGTCGGCAGCACCTATATAAGACAACAAGAGTCTGGCAAAGTTGCTAGATTGGTTACTGCTGCTACAATGGCAGGTTATCAAGATTTAAGTGAGTTCGAACGTGGTGTTATAGTCGGCGCACGAGAGATGCGAGGTAGTGATAAAATGTGGATTTTCGTGTACGACCATTTCACGAGTGTACCGTGAATATCGGGAATCCAGTAAAACATCAAATCTTCGACATCGCTGTGGCCGGAAAAAGATCGTGAACGAACGGGACAAACGACGACTGACGAGAATCATTAAACGTGACAGACGTGCAACCCTTTCTCAAATTGGCGCAGATTTAAATGCTGGGGCATCAACAAGTGCCAGCGTGCGAATTATTCAACGAACCATCATTGATATGGGCTTTCGGAGTCGAAGGCCTACTCGTGTACCGTTGT
>NQII01008094.1:64568-74880 GCA_002778355.1 Clitarchus hookeri
TATGGGATGCCTTGCAACGTGCTGTTCAGAAGAGATCTCCACCGCCTCGCACTCCTATGGATTTGTGGACTGCTCTGCAGGATTCATGGTGTGAAATGCCTCCTGCATACCTTCAGACATTAGTCGAGTCCATGCCACATCGTCTTGCGGCACTTCTGCCTGCTCGCGGGGGCCCTACACGATATTAGGCAGGTGTACCAGTTTTTTTGGCTCTTCAGTGTATAAGCATTATTTAAGTGCAGCAGTGTTAGTATATTTGTAATTTCTATTAAATTTTTGGGCACAGTTACAAAAAGGAATGAAGTAGTTGGTTTGCAAAAAAAAAAAAGTACCCATAAGTTTTGCTGAGAATATAAATTATTGGTTCTTACAATCTTTAAATATAACATAAATAACAGTTGCATTAAAATTGTGTGTTAAATGTATGAAATATTGCGAAAGTTGTTAATAATGTATATCATATGATGATTGTTTTGTATATTGTATTTCAATTCATGGATGGATCTGCATTTAGAGAAGGGGGGAGGGAGGACGATGGAGGTGATCTCCATCCCCCCTTTTTTTTTTTAACACAAGCACACCGGCACCACACAAACCATTAGCGGCCTAAGACCCATCGACGAAAACAAACAACCGCACAAAAAAACCACCACAGCTGTAAAAATTAACTACAGCAACATAGTATACAAAATCATTAAATTTTCGACTGTAAACAATCTTGGGAGAACTGGGAAATTAATAATGCCTAAGTTTTGAGAACTTTAAGTCTGCTATCTGCCAGATTTGTTCGTAGTTGACAAACGTTTATTATTTCTCAATTTCCTTATCGGTGGGATATATTTATTATTATAAAATCGGATAATACAAATAAAATCTCGTATAATACATATTAATACTTGGAGTGTAACGGGTAAATGGCAAAATGCTTTTTCTGTCCCAAAGTTAGCACGACAGAGATTGCAGTTTCCTCTTCAAAAGGAAATTATAAGTAATTGGGTAAATACAGCCATTGGCATCGACGAAAGCGGAAGAAACTCAGTATGTAAGTTAAGGTAAATATCTTCATCTATAGAACNAATACAGCCATTGGCATCGACGAAAGCGGAAGAAACTCAGTATGTAAGTTAAGGTAAATATCTTCATCTATAGAACATTGTGTCCACAATGTATTATTATACACGTACGTTATTTTTAAGTAATACTAACGATACGATACTGCTGATTGCCTGAACAAAGGACAGTGTNATTATTATACACGTACGTTATTTTTAAGTAATACTAACGATACGATACTGCTGATTGCCTGAACAAAGGACAGTGGATTGTGCAACTTGTGAGAAGAATGTGTTTCGTGTTATTTTCTTTTTTAGCGATGAGATATTTGCATTCGCCTTGGTAAGTACATAAATTATCTTTCATTTCTTAGGTCCACTGCACAAGAAAAAAATTTCTGTGATATTTCTCATTATTGCTCTCCTCAATAAGCCAGTAATACGAATACGGTAACGCTCTGTGTCTGCCACAGATTGTAAGAATATCACGACTGAGGAACAGGACGGAAAGGATTCGTGCATTGCTGCGAGATACAGTTCTTTGTTTCTCTTATCATGTCCAGTTTTTGAGCATTTGCTTAAAGCAGAATTGTTGTTATGGACAGCAAGAGAACCACCGAAAGGCGAGGACAGCGATAGGAGAATTTATCATTTGCTGCAGGACTGTGACAGCGAAATTTTTCCTGTAATTCATAGACTGCTGCATATCCTACTTACTTTGCCAGTAAGTGTCGCTGCAGCAGAACACTCATTTTCGGCTTTAAGGCGTCTAAAAACCTGGATACGATCATCAAGAATGGGTCAACAGCGGCTGTCAGAAATGGCATTTCTTCATGTCCATCGTAAAATTGACGTCGATCCCCAGTAGGTTATTAACCGTTTTGCCGAACAAAAACCAACTCGTCACCTGGAATTTGTACTTTAACAAAAGAATCCACCAAATTCTTTGTAAAATGAGAGCCGCCAATATCTCCGCTCAAGTAACATTATGAGGAAAGTGAAGGACACACAGTACAAAGTGAATGTTGTATATTAATGCAGTGAAATGAGTCGAGTGTATGAAGTTTGGATATTTCGAAGTACTGACATGAAGTATTAAGGCATATGTTCTATGTAAAGTGTTCTGTCACAAAAATTATGCTGTATTTTATTTAATATTTGTAAATTAAAATAATAATATTAAAATGTTTTTTTTTCTCTTTAGTTAGTAAAAGTACTTTTTTTTTATCTGGTAATGTTGGCAAAGGAATTTTTTAAATAATACTAGCCCAGTCTAGTACTAATATAAAATACTCGTTCGTTAATAGTTAACTGACCTTTAGGTTCGTCAGTTCCACCAATGTTTACCTTACATTGTTGCAATATTTTTATTCGATGGCACTTAAGTATTTGTATTGAATAATTTGATAATTTCAAATGAAACTGACAGGCATACATGTATGTATCTACAATCAATAATTTCCATTAAAATCCAATCGGAGATCAGAGAAGGAACAAAGGAACTGTTCTACCCTGAATGTAGGTATAGGACTGACAAGCATAAAATGAATAGGGTGTTGTACTGTGTGTACTTGCTAGGGGATTTCCTCTCCTCCCTCTTCCGAGGTTTTGAGACAGGAGCCATTGGTCCCCTCCCCCCAGCCCCTTCTCATCCCTCAAAAAAAATCTGACCGAAGGTCTGGTCTGGATCCGTCCCTGTTTCAATTGTGACAAAATACTTGCTGACCACTTCCAATACTACAAGTACTTTGTACTAATATGTAGTCAAATGGAACTATAAAACAAACCTCAATACTGAGAAAAAATNCTATAAAACAAACCTCAATACTGAGAAAAAATTAATTGAAAAATCACACTGTTTTTTAAATTTTGCAAGCTACCTTACAAAATATTTACAAAATTCTTGATAAGTCACTGGCTAGGAAATACGAGGCTTTATTCTCATTTCCATTCAGATAAATGACAAAACCGGAGTCGATATTTTATGGTTTATTTTATTTTCAAAGTCGGTAGGCCTAAAACAGATGCTGTGCATTTTAACAAATTTATAACAAAGTTAAAAAGTATATTTACAAATAAAAAAAAAGAAGAGCTGTGACATGAGGCCGGGGCTGGAGAATGGCGGGGANGCCATTGGACTGTTGATGACTGGAAACACGTTGTCTGGTCTGACGAGTCTCGTTTCCAATTGTATCGGGCGGATGAACGTGTACGGGTATGACATCCTCATGAATCCATGGACCCTACATGTCAATAGGGGACTGTTCAAGCTGGTGGAGGCTCTGCCATGTCATGGTATGGGGCATGTGCAGTTGTGGTGAAATGGGACCCCTAATAAGTCTAGATACGACTCTGATAGATGACAGATACGTAAGCATCCTGTCCGATCACCTGCACCCATTCATGTCCATTGTGCATTCCGACGGACGTGGACAATTCCAGCACGACAATGCGACACCCCACACATCGAGAGTTGCTACCGAGTGGCTCCAGAAACACTCTTCTGACTTTAGACACTTCCATTGGCCACCTAAAACACCACACATGAACATTATTGAGAATTTATGGGATGCCTTGCAACGTGCTGTTCAGAAGAGATCTCCACCGCCTCGCACTCCTATGGATTTGTGGACTGCTCTGCAGGATTCATGGTGTGAAATGCCTCCTGCATACCTTCAGACATTAGTCGAGTCCATGCCACATCGTCTTGCGGCACTTCTGCCTGCTCGCGGGGGCCCTACACGATATTAGGCAGGTGTACCAGTTTTTTTGGCTCTTCAGTGTATAAGCATTATTTAAGTGCAGCAGTGTTAGTATATTTGTAATTTCTATTAAATTTTTGGGCACAGTTACAAAAAGGAATGAAGTAGTTGGTTTGCAAANAGTCCATGCCACATCGTCTTGCGGCACTTCTGCCTGCTCGCGGGGGCCCTACACGATATTAGGCAGGTGTACCAGGTTTTTTTGGCTCTTCAGTGTATAAGCATTATTTAAATGCAGTAGTGTTAGTATATTTGTAATTTCTATTAAATTTTTGGGCACAGTTACAAAAAGGAATGAAGTAGTTGGTTTGCAAAAAAAAAAAAGTACCCATAAGTTTTGCTGAGAATATAAATTATTGGTTCTTACAATCTTTAAATATAACATAAATAACAGTTGCATTAAAATTGTGTGTTAAATGTATGAAATATTGCGAAAGTTGTTAATAATGTATATCATATGATGATTGTTATGTATATTGTATTTCAATTCATGGATGGATCTGCATTGTTGGAAGGCGGGAGGGAGGACGATGGAGGTAATCTCCATCCCCCCCTTTTTTTTTCTTAACACAAGCACACCGGCACCACACAAACCATTAGCGGCCTAAGACCCATCGACGAAAACAAACAACCGCACAAAAAAACCACCACAGCTGTAAAAATTAACTACAGCAACATAGTATACAAAATCATTAAATTTTCGACTGTAAACAATCTTGGGAGAACTGGGAAATTAATAATGCCTAAGTTTTGAGAACTTTAAGTCTGCTATCTGCCAGATTTGTTCGTAGTTGACAAACGTTTATTATTTCTCAATTTCCTTATCGGTGGGATATATTTATTATTAGAAAATCGGATAATACAAATAAAATCTCGTATGATACATATTAATACTTGGAGTGTAATGGGTAAATGGCAAAATGCTTTTTCTGTCCCAAAGTTAGCACGACAGAGATTGCAGTTTCCTCTTCAAAAGGAAATGTTAAGTAATTGGGTGAATACAGCCATTGGCATCGACGAAAGCGGAAGAAACTCAGTATGTAAGTTAAGGTAAATATCTTCATCTATAGAACATTGTGTCCACAATGTATTATTATACACGTACGTTATTTTTAAGTAATACTAACGATACGATACTGCTGATTGCCTGAACAAAGGACAGTGTACTGTGCAACTTGTGAGAAGAATGTGTTTCGAATTCTTTTCTTTTTTGGCGATGAAATATTTGCATTCGCCTTGGTGAGTACGTAAATTATCTTTCATTTCTTAGGTCCACTGCACAAGAAAAAAATTTCTGTGATATTTCTCATTATTGCTCTCCTCAATAAGCCAGTAATACGAATATGGTAACTCTCTGTGTCTGCCACAGATTGTAAGAATATCACGACCGAGAAACAGGACGAAAAGGATTCGTGCATTGCTGCGAGATACAGTTCTTTGTTTCTCTTATAATGTCCAGTTTTTGAGCATTTGCTTAAAGCAGAATTGTTGTTATGGACAGCAAGAGAACCACCGAAAGGCGAGGACAGCGATAGGAGAATTTATCATTTGCTGCAGGACTGTGACAGCGAAATTTTTCCTGTAATTCATAGACTGCTGCATATCCTACTTACTTTGCCAGTAAGTGTCGCTGCAGCAGAACACTCATTTTCGGCTTTAAGGCGTCTAAAAACCTGGATACGATCATCAAGAATGGGTCAACAGCGGCTGTCAGAAATGGCATTTCTTCATGTCCATCGTAATGTTGACGTCGATCCCCAGTAGGTTATTAACCGTTTTGCCGAACAAAAACCAACTCGTCGCCTGGAATTTGTACTTTAACAAAAGAATCCACCAAATTCTTTGTAACATGAGAGCCACCAATATCTCCGCTCAAGTAACATTATGAGGAAAGTGAAGGACACACAGAGTACAAAGTGAATGTTGTACATCAATGCAGTGAAATGAGCCGAGTGTATGAAGTTCGGAAATTTCGAAGTACTGACGTGAAGTATTAAGGTATATGTTCTATGTAAAGTGTTCTGTCACAAAAATTATGCTGTATTTTATTTGATATTTTAAAATTAAAATGATAATGTTAAAATGCTTTTTTTTATTTTGCTTTAGTTAGGCAAGGTACTATTTTTTTTGTCTGGTAAGGTTGGCAAAGGAATTTTTTTTATAATGCTAGCCCAGTTATAGTACTAATATAAAATACTCGTTCGTTAATAGCTAACTGACTTTTAGGTTAGTCAGTTCCACCAATGTTTACCTTACATTGTTGGAATATTTTAAATATTTTTATTCGATGGCACTTGAGTATTTGTATTGAATATTTTGATAATTTCAAATGAAACTGACAAGCATACATACAAGTATGTATCTATAATCAATAATTTCCATTTAAATCCAATCGGAGATCAGAGAAGGAACAAAGGAACTGTTCTACCCTGAATGTAGGTATAGGACTGACAAGCATGAAATTATTAGGGTGTTATACTGTGTGTACTTGCTAGGTGATTTCCTCTCCTCCCTCTTCCGAGGTTTTGAGACAGGAGCTATTAGTCCCCACCTCCCTGCCCAACCCGGCACCTTTCCCTCCCCAAAAAAATCCGACCAAAGGTCTGGTCTGGATCTGTCCCTGTTTCAATTGTGACAAAATACTTGCTGACCACTTCCAATACCATGTGTACTTTGTACTAATATGTGGTCAAATGGAACTACAAAACGAACCTCAATACTGAGAACAAATTAATTGAAAAATCACACTGTTTTTTTAAATTTTGCAAGCTATCTTACAAAATATTTACCAAATTCTTGATAAGTCACTGGCTAGGAAATACAAGACTTTATTCTCATTTCCATTCAGATAAATGGCAAAACCGGAGTCGATATTTTACGGTTTATTTTCTTTTCGAAGTCGGTAGACCTAAAACAGATGCTGTGCATTTTAACAAATTTATAACAAAGTTAAAAAGTATATTTACGAATAAAAAAAAGAAGAGCTGTGACATGAGGTCGGGGCTGGAGAACGGCAGGGACGTCGTAGATGCTCTGCTACTCGTGCAAAGTTCTGGCGGGAAACACTCGCCAGAGAAGTCTTGTAGGTTTCTTACTGGCTGCTCTGCTGTTGTGGGTCGTGGCCGAGTCACCCAGGGGGCTAGGCTGTTCTCCCTATCCTCTATGTCTCAAATAATGATGGATTATTAATGACGCGACAGGCTGATAGCCGTGGACAGCCGCGGTCATCCCAATACCGCAGTGGGTGCCCGTTGTGAGGTGGACAGTTGTGCTGGTGTTAAGTTAGCTAGATGTGAAGTTGTGAGGCTACTCCACATGCCAGTTAAGTACATATTAAACTGAAAAACACTTAAAACCCTGAAAATGGCTGGTTAGTGGGTCCAGGTCCCGAAATGCCTTTAACATGCAAGGCATGCAATCAAAACTCTTGACTTGGGGGTTGAAGTCATTTATTGACGTTCCGACAATACAAACCAGTTGACGATGCTCACGTCGTTAAGCGGACCCTACTCACTAAGCCAGTTGGGGGTTAACGCGGGAAAGTGAGTATGTCCGGATTTGCGTGATGAAGTTACGCTCCTGGGGCCTTGAGTATACAGGAGGTGGAGAGGTGCTCCTCCCGGGCGATGAAGTTAACTTAAATTAACGTTCCAGTTGATAAAAGATGAAAAAAAAAAGACTATTTATTGTTGGTGATGGTAGACAATGAAGTTGTTGAAGTGCCCGGGAGTCGCGAACCGCGTGGCTTGCTCCGATGAATGCCAACTTCGGACTCAATGGCTGCCGGCGTCTTTCCGGCCACTTGCTGTGAAGATGCCAGCGTTCGGAAATGCGCGAGCGTAAAATAAATGTGCAAATAGGGTTAAGCCCTATCATTATTACATTAAACGGGTGGGAAAATTCCCTTATCTAATTTGAGACTGAATGTTGTCGCTGACGAAAACTTACGTCTTCTACAAACTACACAAGCTACGGAATTATTAATGACAATTCACTTTCGCGTTGTTAAGTTTGTGTGCACGNACGTCTTCTACAAACTACACAAGCTACGGAATTATTAATGACAATTCACTTTCGCGTTGTTAAGTTTGTGTGCACAGCATGTCTGTCCGAGTCCGTAAACCTGCTGACTGCTGCGAAATAAACATATACACTTTTACACTTGCTATATCTAAAGGAAAATACGTAAACAAAAATTGGTCCCAGTCAGGTGATGCCTGTGGGGTCTAACCTTGGGTGGGCATGGGTGAAGCCTGTGCCGCAAGTAGGAAGTCTTTGGCTCTTCTATTTGACGTAATTTTGTACACTGAAGTGCATGCAAGACATGGTAACTACAAACTCACAATTACGTCACAATATTAAACCTACCAAAATATGGCAAAATTAATATTGTGACATAACTACGAGTTCGTAGGTCATTCGTTATATCTGTACTGCTGCTTAAGGTCAATAGTTAGTTGGTTACATGAGAACTTTCGGAATTTTTGTTTTGAAAAATATAAACAAGCCAGAAAAACCAAGAATCTAAAATGGCAAAGGGGGTTAATTGAATAGTTCTGACGCCTGATGGGCCCGCAACTAACATAGCATTTACGTTTGTATGGTTGCCGGTTAACAGGCGTTACGCGAAGCATATTCCATTCCCTCATTACCAAGAACGTCTGCGTTACTGGACATAAGTTTCAGGAATAAATATTCTTATATTCGACTCCTCTGCCACTCCTATTAGTTTTAAAAGCAAATTCAGTAGGTGTGGCTTTTGGAAGGTTATTTTATTTCTGCAATTTGTTATTTTATATGTCACCCAAAACATAATCAAATTGCGAATTGGTCACGCAAAACTTCAAAACCAAAAATAACCTAGGAATTACGTTAGACTTATTGTTATCAAAGTTTGGCAAAAAAATTACATTTAAAAATAATAAAAAGTTTATTCGCAGTATCTTCACACTTTTCGAATGAAACCTTTAAAGCAACACTCCAAGTATGGCGTGTTAGATTGTTTCTTACATATGTCATGTATCACAATCTTTATATTTCTGATAACATAAAAGTATCTTGTTTTGATTAAATTTAACTTTTACTTGTGGTTTACCTAAAAACTATAATATTTCATTAACAACAAATAATATTACAAGACGCCAGGGGCGTGTCCGGGTTAGTGAAGGCTGGAGGTCTTTATAAAAATAAAATAACTTTAATTACTTAATTTATTTATAATGGTATAATTATTCACTCGGCTCTCAAGACCCCGTTATTAAGAGCCGCCCAAAGCTCCCAACTCAACTATCAATATTTACACAGCTATTATATAGGCCTTGCATTGAACTAACTATCTCCACTATTATTCTTGTTATTCTCAGTGAGGGTAATATTTAATGTTTATCTCAACTCAAATAAGTCATCACTGTCTCTATCATTATTTTCACATATTCAATCTGTACAGTGCCATCATTCCAAACGCCCGTCACTCACACCTTCATTTAAATAGTCCCGCCCGTCAGTTAAGTTCCCACAACCCTCCGAACTGTAAGACTGTCGGCTCGTGGCCCCATCGAGGCTTAAGTAGAAACTGGCCCGGTATAGGAGGTTCCCCCGCACCTGGAGTCTCGCCGAGAGGTCTGGACGATGACCAGAACATTCTTGCAACGATAATCCCAGAAATTCAATCCGCTCAAGGACGGGAGCGCGCGTGTCGCGATAGCCTTAGCTGGCAAGCGCGGCGGCACGCCTTTGTAAATCTCCGCGCTCTCCTCGGGTTACAGCTCTGCCCTTGACGCGCTGCTTCGCTGGCGCGAGCGGGACATGGCAAGGAAAGTGATGCAGAATAGCAACACGTAACAATACGAATAAAAACAGAGAGAAAATATGTGGGTTGTTAATGCTTAGTAAGAAATATTTATCATGCAGAATATTATCAAACCAAGTGCTTACAAACGCGATGTGTTGTCCCTTTGGTTTAATTGTTCTATACTTAATTAAGAGGCTGCAATAGTTTCTTCACGGCTTCTTCGCACGTTTTGAATCGAGACTTTTGAAAAATCACCTCATGCATGATGTGTTTGGTTACTTCCTAAATATGTCATGTATCAAAAGCGTCTTATCGTTCTGTTAACGAAAAAGTACTTTACTTTTGGTTAAATTGCAATTGTATTTATATTTCAATTTATAAATTATAATCTTTCATTGATAACCTATATAAACAAAAAAACTGTGAAAAAAAAATGTGTGTTGGCAAAACCCAGTAAGTAATAGTTCTCGTGCAAAATATTATTACGAATGCGGTGCGTTGTCCCTATGGTGTAATTTTATAATAATTATCACCATGAGGCGCATGAATATCCTGGAAGTAGAACTTTAGCAGGGCTTCAGAAAAGTGTGAAGTAACCGTGAATGGACTATATCAGATATGCCCACATCTGAGCACCTGACCCTTATGCAGACTCACCCCCCCCCCCCCCCCCCCCCCCCCCCCCCCCCCCCCCCCCCCCCCCCCCC
>NQII01008095.1:0-40085 GCA_002778355.1 Clitarchus hookeri
GTGGTAAGTCACGAGACCGAGGGACTGTAAATTTCAACGTACTGTTACAAATTGCTGATCTGCTTGCTTCCCTTGCCCCATCCTGCTGAAGCGAGCGGAGTGTGTCAAGCACAGAGTGGGAACCCGAGGAGTGCGCAGAGATTCGCAAAGGAGTGCCACTGGTGCGATAAGCCTATCTGGACTTGGCGCCTTCTGTCAATGTAAAGATTGAATGTCTGGGAATATTTGCCAACTCTCTTTTAATTTGTTCAAGACAGCAAATTTAGGTTAACATTTGGGAGATGGTAGTTGTAGTTGTTATCACACTTTGAACATCATAGCTGATATAATTGGAACTAAAAGTATTTCGGGAAACTTGATTGACAACACACTTTTATTCGCAAACAACTCGCAGACTATTGCAAAGCAGTAATTCTGCTATTACTAATACTAAACAGTTCGAGTTGGAAATATGTGGCGTGGAATAGCATAATAATTGCTTAAAAACTATTCATGCACTTCCCATTTTCTTTGTTTTATTAATACAATATAGTAACAACACGGAAACAATTAAATGGGTTTGCGGGAGCACAACATGGCGTTTAATGGACGTAGACAAAATATTTATTGGCCCAATAGAAATGACTAGTAATCAAAATTGCTGTACACAAAATATATGTTACTTTAAAAACTATGCAGAGCTCGTGGAAAAATATATCTCTTTTTATCTGTTCGTAAATTTATTTTACACATCAAAGCTATTTTTTTGTTGCTGGTAATGCTTCAGGAAAGAGCGGACAGATGGCGCGCATGGCATGGCGGGGCGAGTTGTTAGTCGGGAACGTATCTCAACAGATAGCAGCATGTTTGCCTGCCACTTGATCCCGTCTTTTTAAAAGTTTACTTTTCTTTTATTTCTGGCTCAAAATGACACGAATTTGAAATATGTTCTGTTAAATTATTAGAAAAAAAATTAAACTATACCGTGCAATATTTTTTGTAGGCTTTTGGAATTAATATCAAGCATATATGGAAAGTATGGATAGAGAGTGGGGATATAACGTGAAAAGAACACCCAAGGTTTGAAGTTGCATTTCATTTGGATATGGATCGTTTTATTGTGCATTTCATTTTGAAAAACCTATAAATTACTACTTTAGCACTAAGTTGGTTTTGTAGCCGTAACAATTTCTGTTTTGTGGCCACGTAAAATAAAATGTATTAATTAATCTAAGACTCTTTCTTAACACATATTTTCTGCTTTTCTGATGTGCATCGGCAGCACTCTCAGAATAGCCAACACATAATATTAACTTTTGTTTGTTTGTGCATCAGCTGATACACGAATTTGTAAATGGCACTTTGTTTGTTTCGTATACATCAAGTTGCCACTCAAACTGTCATAATCTTGCCAAGTTATGAGACGGGCAATAAACTTATTTGAAAAAGGTTTTTTTTTTTTTTTTCCCCAAAGAAAAATTCTATTACGTAGTTGTTCTGAACTAACAAAAGGTCCGTTGAGACTCGGCTATCATGACAGAGCGCGCACAGCAGTTGAGAGCCAAGGGTGTAGAGGTGGATTCACAAATATTTTCCTGGGAGCTAAGAGGTGGGTGGGTGCATGCAGTCACGCCAATAAACAAAACACCCAAATGGGAACTTGCATTTGCAAGCAGCTGGGCAAATAAAGATTACAAATAAGATTTTGACAATGGCATATTCTTGGAAGTAAACACTAAAAATGAAGAAATATTTCTTATATCAATAAATTGCATAAATGAGCTCTTGTGTCTTTATTTTAAAAGGAGAGATTGAACTCTCTTAAACTACTTGTCTGAATTTTACTTTGCACAAGGAATAAGCTTATTCTCACATTCACCCACGAATACTGTTAAAATATGATTGATAATGAAAAAAATTAACCTTAAGTTAAATACAAAATACAGAGGAAATGGTTATAACCATACATACGACAGGGAGTTAAAAAAACCTTACATTTTACAGAAAGTTAAACGACTTAGTTAGGATGACTGTTGCACTGTAAAAACTAATTTTCAGTAAATTTTTTAATGTGGCTGTTGATACATACTTTTGCAATAAGTCGATATGGGTAAGTTCATCAAAACAACTGTATTAGGCAGAGGAATGAAAAAATTTTGCTTCACAAAAGCTATAGTGCTGCAACTCAGTGTAATTATTTTTTTTCCCTCAGTAGTATTTTTTTTTAATGGAGTTTTCATGTGTGTGCACCATTTTATGTAGACTTATGTTTAAATGACACGTTATTAGCAAGTAATAGTAAGTTGTATTGCTGTTGTAACTTACGGTAAGATGCACGCATTGTAGGAAATGGTGACATGTTCTTGCTATGTTGAATGTGGGGACCACCATGATGAGTGGCAAAATAAGGGGTTTGATAGCATCTAAGAGTTTAACTTGCATTATTAATACATACAGAAATTCAGATGTTGCAAACTAAGATATAAACTGCACCATGCCAGGTACTGAAAAAACTTAAACTGTAGTTAGTGTTACGATAAGATGTGACCAATTTGTTGCAAAAGTGAAAATGTATTCTGGGCTTAAAATAACAGCCATGACATAAGCATTCACGGGGGAAGAGATTCTGTGAAAATAATTAAGTTTATGAATATTATGTTAAGCTTAAACTGTGGTGTAAGGTATGTTAGATCTCAGATTGCCTGCTTCTTTAAATTTCGATATACATTCAAGTTTATCAATTACAGAGCAACAATAGTGACGAAATTCTACGTACCAAAGAAAGTTGATTACGTATTATTAAAATCGGGAAATAAAAAAGGTGTAATCTAAAACCTATTTGTTGACATAACATTGAAAAGTTCACATTCAAAATGTAATTATAACCAACTACAAAATTTCTTCTTCAGTGAGGCATGAATTCTGTAGTTTTAGCCTATTTTAATACTGGTTCGAGACATGGTAGTTCACAAGAGACCACAGAGAGATGCCAGGTGCCATACTCATGCATATTCATTTCAGATGGTTATCACAGTTGCCATGCTCCAGATAACTGATTGTATTTCTTACAAGTATCTTGAAAACACCAATGTAAAAAGTGTTTCAAAAGGAGCAAAGATAGAGGACACCTGCTTATATGTGTGTAATAACATTTTTATTTAAACATTGTTTCTGATACTGAAGTACTCACACATGTAAACGGTTTTGGATTTGCCTATATGAAGCAGAATTACAAAGCAAAAACGTTTGCCTACTTGAACATTCTAATAAATATGTTTGTTATAGGTGTTTGGGTGAATAACCAGTGATAAATATTGTTTTATACAGAACGTCAGTTATATGTGAAGCCACAATAAATTTCTGCAAATTTTTTTTCAATTCTAAATCATCTTCTAAATGTTAATAAGTAATAAGAAATTGTAATTGTGAAACTTAATGCAGTTTTAATATATGTAAGACAGTAGCTATTGTCACCAAAAATCTGTATTCTACTGCATAATTTATAACAGATTATTTGAAATCCAAATTCTTTTAGTGTAGAGACCTATGAAAACTGAATAGACCCAAACGACACCTGAAACATTTTTGTGGTCAAAATAATTGAGATTGCCATACTATTTGCTCTTCATGTATTGCTTTATATTTGAAAAGGGGTATGTTATTTAAAGCTAAGCAAATTCAGTGGTAAGTCACGAGACCGAGGGACTGTAAATTTCAACGTACTGTTACAAATTGCTGATCTGCTTGCTTCCCTTGTCCCATCCTGCTGAAGCGAGCGGAGTGTGTCAAGCACAGAGTGGGAACCCGAGGAGTGCGCAGAGATTCACAAAGGAGTGCCACTGGTGCGATAAGCCTATCTGGACTTGGCGCCTTCTGTCAATGTAAAGATTGAATGTCTGGGGNCAAAGGAGTGCCACTGGTGCGATAAGCCTATCTGGACTTGGCGCCTTCTGTCAATGTAAAGATTGAATGTCTGGGGTTATTGTTGCAAGAATGTTCTGGTCATCACCCCCACTTCTCTCGGCGTGACTTGGGTTCGGGACTATTCAAGCCGTGATGGGCCTCAGAGCAGACAGTCCAGTGTTTGGAAAATTGCACGACCTTAAAAGCCAGGTGTGCAAAGATACTTTTATTTTTTTGAGACATTCATTNGTCCAGTGTTTGGAAAATTGCACGACCTTAAAAGCCAGGTGTGCAAAGATACTTTTATTTTTTTGAGACATTCATTTCTCACAAACTCGGATACACCCGTGGTGTCTGGTAACATTATTTACAGTGACAAGAACCATTACACAAAATCAGGGAGTGGGTGCACACAATTTTTTGAAGTGCACAACTTTCTAGGAAAGGCTGGTGTGAAAACAGTGTTCTGAAGCATTTTATTACAGAAAAATTATGTGAACATCCTATTTCTGGAAGCAGTAAAACAATGTTAGTGCACTTATCTTGTCTGCTGTGCATTCCATTCTTCGCCTATCATTAAATACAGCTGTTTGTGCCAGTATTCCTTTGGTCAAATAAATGTAAACATCCAACTTACTTGGGATCTCTACAGTAACTAATATCTCAAGTAATGTACATTAATTTATTAAGCTAGAACGTTAATTAAATTATCAATTTTCTGTCTCTTCGTGTGACCAAGAACATTGCTTTAACGTCCCTTGTCTAACCACTCCATCTTTTTGGTACTGGTTTTACAATTATTTCAGTTTAACAGTGCTAACATCTCCTGTATATACCAACTCATGATAAATTTTAGTTTTCCTTATGCAGCTTATGTTATAGCCGCATGTGGCGCTATCCTACGAGGAAGCGAAGAACCACTTCTGCGGTCAGTGCCCATCAAAGTTTTTTCTACAATGGAGTATAAAGTGCTAATGGTTGGTTAAAGTAGTGTTTTTAATTAAACATAACTGTATCAACACTAATATTTATGCAAAAAACNAAAGTGCTAATGGTTGGTTAAAGTAGTGTTTTTAATTAAACATAACTGTATCAACACTAATATTTATGCAAAAAACAATACATTGTTACTTTCATATTTTTATCAGTGTGTGTTCACGTAACTTTCAACCATATTTATTAAATTTGCATGATGCTTATTCAATTATGAAGCGACAGATGAGGCCACCAAGTTGATTAACTCTTGCGATGGAATTGGTGAAAGACACCAATACCATCCAGTCTTAATTCCACATGCTTTTCAAAATGAATTTGAGAAGTAGCTGTAAACATGGGCAGTATCCACAGGTACTGTCCACAGGATTGTTGCATCAAAGTAGTTAGGCAATTGGACACAACCAAAATATGAGTACATATACAATAACTTTATTTTTGTAAAAATTATAGGCAGTGTCAGTGGATTTGACCAGCAAGGTTGTGGGTTCGTATCTTGGTACCTGGGAATCACAATTTTTCTTATGAATAGAAATTTTTTACAGTCTTTAAGACTTAGCATAAATTTATTTTCAACCAAATACAATCATTTAATAAACTTATTTCTGTTGCTCATTGTGATTTGAAATGTAAGCCTAGCTTGTTTTATCCGCGTTAGGTGAAGAAACTCGTAAACAACCTTCATCATTAGAAATTAAACAACTTAAAATAAGTTGCAAGTTTTCAAAGTTATTTACTCTTGTTGAGATTGTGTATTGTTAATATTCTGCTGCCTTGAGAATATTTCACTGAAGAGACTTCTCAAAGAAATGGGGTTTCTGTGGAAAAAGTGTCGAGACAATAGACTTGTGCTTATTTAACATGTGGACGTTGTTGCTTGGCGCTCCGCTCCGTATCTTTGTCACTAATCAAACAACTTTATTTGGAAGAGAGGGAAGGGTTTCACTTCTGCGAAATGTGGATGGACAGCTATCTTTACTTTCCAGAAATGCTGGCAAGATGATGGAAATGTTCGTGGAGTTATGGCAGGAATGTCTTCAAATAGGCTAATTGATGTGGATATAGGTTCAAGAGATGAATTTCTTTCTGGAGGTTGCTTACAAAGCTGGTATAACCACTGGAGATTACCATGGAGAAATTAACGCACATCATTTCGAGAAGTGGATGTTCGAAAAGTGACGCCAAATTCCAGCCTTCTTGAGTTATGGACAATGCTCCATACCATTCAAAACAACACAGGCTATCATCAAAATATGACTTCAGTAAGACCTCATTGCCTGGTTAACACCACAGGGAATTAAATGTGGCAAAGTTAAGAAAACTACTCTTATTGAACTAGTTAATGCCTAAAAGTCCAAAGAAAAAAAATACAATGGACAAATGTTTGCAACAGCATGGCCACTGTGACGTTCATTTTCCTCATTGCATGTGTGAATTAAATGTTTTTATACTAACGTGGGCCAAAGTTAACAATTTGATTCGTGAGAAAAATACCACTAGTGAATTTTCTTGGACAGCGCTACCACAGCAGACAATTGAAGCAATGTATTCAGTTACAGTAAAAGACTAAGATGGTTACTGCACTCACTTAAACTGGAAGAAGAATAATGGCAAAAAAATCATTATGGAGATGGCTGTGGACGAGTTTATTATTAATCTTGGTAGTGATTGCGATGGCACGAGAAATAATCAATCGGAAGAGGTAGAGAGCAACAACGACGTAACTTCCGGGAGTTATAGCGACACTTCATGTTGTCTAGAACCGCTGAAATTGGAAGGATATAAAGTGACAAAGCAAAGCGTGAGTGTTCATCTTATTTAAACCTTGCATAATCTGTGTTTATTTGAATCAATGAGTTACACTAAATTTAAGCTTTAAATTTACTGCTTCTAAATGTGCGAATTTAGTGAATTTATTGAATTTGCTTGGTAACATTAAAAAAAATTTAATTATTTTAATTTTAAGTATGAATTGAAATTTTTGTTAAACTCGTCACTTACAGTTTTCACATATGTTGTTAATATTCCATGTAATTTGCAATAGGTTAGTTTAGTCAAAATACGTTAATATGGTGAAATTGAATACTTCCACGTCATAAACTGCACACAAGTATTGTGTGAGTCATGGGTAGACCAACACAGCCAGCGATTGTGATAACAGCGACCAATTTATTATTCTCGTGTTACATTCTCACGCAAATATTCAGCATTATTGTATGTATACAATCCAAACAAAATGTCTGATTTAATGCTCAAGACAACCCTGTTTGTAGTTTCCCAGAGATTTTCTCAAGCGTACATTTCAATAATGGGAGTAACAGCGATTATCCTCTTGCTTAGAAAAGAGTAACGAGGGTAACTATAAGTGAAATGATAATGCATCCCTTGTAATCAAATCTGTGGTACCTTGGCAGTAATGCACTTCGTGAAGAGAGAGAGAGAGACGGGCTGATGTTTTTGTAAAAGTTTGTGCGTGCCCGGATAGTTTTGAGCATGCAGGCTGCAGGCTGCCGCACCACCAGGGAGTTCAGCTATCAAGATGTCTGGTCCCTACAGAATTGACATAGTTCAATACTTTAAACTGAGGGTTACCACCTTGAGAAATAGGAACTGTACAGTGACACTGCACCCTGCAGAATAGTGGGGCAAAGTGATTATGATTTAAGCACCTGTGTTGAAATAATTTGGAAGGAGGAAGTGTTGTGTATTTGCATTATAGCATGTTGGCAGCCATGAGCAGTTTGTGCAAGTTGTTTCAGTGCATAGGGTCCATTAGCATGGGAATTCAGTAAATGAGTGAAAACATTGTGATGCGACACNGTGCAAGTTGTTTCAGTGCATAGGGTCCATTAGCATGGGAATTCAGTAAATGAGTGAAAACATTGTGATGCGACACGTAATTGTAACAATGTGGTACATTATTGTAATTCATTTAAATTTTCATTAGTAATTACACTTGATAGTCCAAATTTCTTCAAGTCTGTATTATATAATGAATTTTTATGAAAATGGATTACTTTTGAGTATTTGAAGGGACACATCTGTCTTTGAAACTTGCAAAAATAGATATATNATTTTTATGAAAATGGATTACTTTTGAGTATTTGAAGGGACACATCTGTCTTTGAAACTTGCAAAAATAGATATATTGACTTAAAAGAAACCCTTAATAGTTTTTTGTAATTAGTTAAATGGTAAACTCTATCCCTGACTTATATGTCTGTATTGTGTTACCTTTCCCATTGTTCTTAATGTGTTGTTTTAGGAAGTTTTATCATAGTTTGTTCTCAGTTTTTGTAAATGCAGTGAAAGTATGTAGATAAAACTTGCATGTCATTTTTAGCTGCCTTTCCATGGTCTAGGTTAAAGAAACTTATATTTTTGCTGTTGCTTTAAAAAAAGTTTTTAAATGCTCTAGAATACGCATGAAGTTAAGAAAAAAACTGTTGATAAAACATATATTCTTGGCTAATTGAAGAAATTTAGATGTAAACTGTTGTTCACTCATTATTTGAATAAAAAATTCTGGTAATCTGAGATTAAGGATATATTCACACTGAAGATTAATTTAGTTCAAACCTCTCCTGTGTAATTTTTACTTACTTTGCAAAGATGAGTAGTTCAGAGATCATTCTAGCATTAANTTTAGTTCAAACCTCTCCTGTGTAATTTTTACTTACTTTGCAAAGATGAGTAGTTCAGAGATCATTCTAGCATTAACGAATTCAGTATAATGTTTTTAGTGGCCTCTGTAGCTTTAATTCCTTAATGATTTAATTTGTATTTTATTCTGGTACCATTTTGGATCTGTTACATGGTACTTATACTTTGTTCATACAAGGTAGTTATAATTTTAATAATTATAATTATGCTGCTTTAGTTTCCAGTTTTGAGAGAATCTCTGCCCTTATACTTTAAATTGAACATACCATATAGAATATGGTAAATAGATGTTGCAGCAGATTGCTCATCGGAGAACCTATGAAACTTTGAAGATATGTGGTAGTGATTTTAATGTGAGATCAATCATCTTGAATATGAGTTTTGTATTGTCTTAATGTAATGTTGTTTTTGCTGTTTTGTAGGATCCAGTGCATCTGGCTTAAGTAGCCCAGGTTGGTCAACACTTATTTTTGCCACTATCAGTTAGTTGTGCACACTACTTTTTAACCTCCTCTTGTTTAGAATTGTTTGGCAAGTATTGGTTTTTTACAGTTTTGCTTGCTTTCAGCATGGGGCTACTCTACTAATCATAGTGTTAATACACACAACATGCGTACATCCAGGTATTTACTGCTCCTGTAGACCATGATGCACAACCAGTCAGTCACATGTTTATTCCACTGTTTAAAGTCTCTGGAATTAATTTAAAATGTAAAAAATGCAAATTACAGCAATTCCGTTTGTACGGTCATTACCAGTTTGAGGTGAGAATAAATTACCCTAGAGTTATTGTCTGTTAGAGTTTTAGGCAGTTTTTGGAAATAATTGATGATGTAGAACTAACAATGTGTAACCTTGAACTTTCTATGCGGTGGTGAAACATTAATTAATCGTAGATTAATTTTTTTTTGTGGGGTTTATATCGGCGTGCAGTGGCAAGATATTGGCTATATCCGATTTATTGTGCAAAACAGCTTTTGAATGTTGACATCTTGACTATTAATTCGTACGTTTTATCTGAAGGATGACTTTTCTCATGGATTAGCATAAATTAAGAGAGTGCAAAAATCTTAACTGTAGAGGTATTGCATCAAAGTGTAGAAAAGTAACTTGAAAGTAAATACACAAGACTTTTATAGATGTTCTGCAAGATTTACTTAACAGGTGTATAAAATTAGCGTCCAAGAAGGAATTTAAATTTCTGCAACAAATTATTTTTATTTGTACATAGGAAAAATACTGTTTGTCTTTTTGTCATTTATGTGGTTGAATTAAACAGCTGCAAGCATGAAATGAAGTTTTGAAAATGCCATTTTTCAAATAGTGATGGGAAGGGTTANTGGTTGAATTAAACAGCTGCAAGCATGAAATGAAGTTTTGAAAATGCCATTTTTCAAATAGTGATGGGAAGGGTTAGTCATTTCAGAGATCAGCGTCCGATAGCAATGAGGAAGCATGTGACTGATATCGTAATAATGCACATGTGCTGTAAAATTTACCTATTTGTAGTCTATATTGTAGTTTTCAGCTAAATATTGCCTAGTGTGTTAGGATGTAATGCAAATCCAGTTTTTACTGCATAGTATGTGGTTTTTCTTACAGCTGTCATTACTTGTCATTCTGTTACATCAATTTATTTCACTTCATCTGAATAATTGTTCTGTTTGGTATGGTTACTAATAAATGTATATAAATCATATAATAAATATAAGTGTTTCTATACTTCTGTTAAAATTCTTAAGTTTTAATTGAATACGGCAGTAGAAGGGAGTTTTTTAGGCAACATTTTCTAAGAACCATGCAGTTCTTGTGATCAACTAACAAGTGTGTGTGTGTGTATCTTTTCACTCATTTTTCTAAATAATTAAATGCGTAAATCCTGACAGATTTAATGGGAAACCAAGCATAGATGCACCTGCGTGTGACTTTAGTACAGTGTGTGATGGGAGCAAGTGTGGTGATGCTTTGTGTGGTGGTTTTGAGTTTACCAGTAGGCTGATATTTAACTTACAGCTGTTTTTAGATTGACCATTATTAATACTGACATCTGTTTGGTGATAGTTAATTTGTGCCTTACGTGTTTTACCACCTAAGATTCTAACAAATCTGTGGAACATTATTCTGAACTGTACATATAGAGTAGGCCTGCCGCTGTCAATTATAAATTCCACATGTTTGAAATCTGTGTCCAGTGGTGAATCATTACTTCAAATGTAGTTATGTCACAGTTTACAAAATTTTTGCATTTCTCTCATTTAGTGGCAAATGATAATGGAGGCTTGCTTAAAAAAATTAAAATTATTTTATAATTGATTGGCGAATTTTAAAATTGTGGTAGTTTCAGTTACTATAAATAATTTCTATTTTTCTTAGTGTGTTAATTTTATTATATCTTAATTTTTTGTAATTTACTTCAAAATTATGCTAATGTGATAGTGTAACTATTTCTTTCTTTTTCTCAGCTTCTCATGGAAAGCATAAGTGCTTGCATGTCTGTTTTCCATATATAATTTTCAAACATTGAAGAGTCTGGTATGAAATATTATAGGAATATTGAGCCATCTTGAACTGTGATATTAATTGTACCATTTATAATAGCTCATAATTTATTACAACTTTAAAACTATGATTTCAAAGGTTTTAAATTTCTTCTATTAGTACTGTATTTGTTGTTGGTTTGCGACAGTCCACAATAACTGGTTAGACATTTATTGGTTTTTACAATAATAGTAAAGTAAATAAATTCAGTAAAGAGCCAGTAAAGTTCCATAAACTCCCATGTTTCAAACTTACACTTGAATTAGTATTTAGTTAGGAACACATAATTTATATTGCGTTGTATGTGCAACATACTTATAGAATTTTTAGATGGTTCCTCATATGCCGTTGGCAACATCGCTTCAGTATTATGTTATTACAGATAGCAGAGACTACAGCACATCTATAAATTTGTTTTGCATTCTTTTTGAACCATACATTAAATTTTTGACACCAAAGTAATATGTTAAATGTGTTGTTGATTCAGTAGTTACATAACTAATGTATTATATTCTAAACAAATTTGAGATAAACCTCTTTAAATACCGGCTGATTTTTTTTTTATTCAGAGAAATTTATTTTAAAATATGTTTTCCTGATCTTATTATCTGTTACAGAGTTGTTTCCAGAATATAAAATAGAAGGTAAATCCTGAAAATAAATAGTTGTGTAAAATTTTTAATTTCTGAAAAGTAAACATTTTTTATTTTACATATTTATGTAAACACCTTCAATGGTACAGGACTGTAGTGTGTGGCACTATTATATACGTTGCTGTACAGTGTCTGGTACAGTATCCTGTTACATCGTGGGGCATGTACAGTTAGGGGGAGGTTGTTCCATAATCAACTAATAAATAATCATTGGCCATTAATATATAGCATGTAGGTCAGGTGGTGTGTTTGGTTGGTTAAGCCGGCTCCACACAATACCTATTTCTGTAGCAGTTTTCATGTCCATTTTCTGCTAGTGTTTCTGCTCCAGGATCAATTCAGCCACATTCGCAGGGGTCAGGCTCCGAGTATAACATTTCACACCCATGGGCATGCCCGAAATGGTAATAGAATGTGTTCTAAATATCTGCTATACCCACGAAGCTGGACAGACAAGATGGCGGACCCCTGAGCTATATATGTCCATTTACGAAAAGATTATGGGTTCTGTAAAACACATTTATGTACAAAATAAAACTTAATTAACGTGTAAGTAATGGGAAAAGTTGAAAAGAATCCAATTACTCACCAGGTCATAATAAAACAATAAATACAACTTTAAAAAATAAACTGGATTTTTGTCATTGATATAACCTTTTACACAGCAAGTTCATAGGATGTGTATAGCTCAGTGGATTGATGCGTGGTTCTGCGCTGCATGGTTTTAGGTTTTACAGTTGAAATCTCGGTCGAGAAACCGTTATTTCATGACATATAAATTATTGCTGTTTATAACTTATGTTCTTGTTAGAAAACGTTTATTTCCAGAATCTGTTTATATAAAAGCAACAATATGCAAGGAACTGCACAGTGCAATCAACTGGTTGTGATTGTTTGCTAATAAAATAAATTGGTTTTTAAAGTAGAAAATTTTAGCTATGTAGCAAGAGTAATTTTAATAGACAAACTTAAAAGCCTTATATTTAGTATTGTGATATTTTTTGCCATCTTTTGGTCTTCTAACCGTAAAAGCTTGTATTATTACTGAAATCACAATATTGATTATAATACTTGCTATAGCAAAATATTTAAATAATTTGCTTATGTTTTTATGAGTGACGTAAATGTCAGTCGTACATAAATGTGAATACAGTGCCTTCTTTTCCATACATAAGTAGTGTCGTTACTCGTAATTTTCAGGACATTAATAGTACTCGTACTTAGAAACATAAACAAATGCATTCTTAAAGGAAAAAAACTAATCTTCGTAATTTTTGGATGTACCGCAAAGGGTCTATATATAAGCTCTGATTGCACTTGTACTCCTGCCAACTGCACACTGTCTGCCATTTGAGAGTTGTTTTGGGAGCCATTTACAATTTTCTGTTAGCACCTTAGATAATGTGTTGATATGAACTGATGCATTCTTCTCTTCTGCAATAGATACTTTTAACTACAGCACAACAAACACATGCTATACACAACACCTCTCTCCATAATTTATTGCCTCCACTTATTGTTCTGGTGAATAGTGTCCCCCTCCCAAAAAAAGTTTAAAAAATAAAACAACAAAGCACAAACAAAAAAAACTTTCGGTCTACCACTCCCACCTTGTGGATTGTCTCAGCCTCTCATTGCACCTTTGGGTTTTTAATCCAGTTGGAGCTGTAGTTTCCCCACCAATCCTACGGAAGCCTTCTTCCCCCCTAACCCCCTCCTCGCTGTTGTCTCTTGTGCCAGACGCTCCCCGCAACTTTTTCTGTCTTGCAGGCAACTCTTGCACAAGTGATATTTATGAAAAATCTTAAAAGACTTCTGCTATTTTGACCTTGTGTGTCACCGGGCTCACCACTTTTACAATATGCCTTTGTAGCAGTTTTGCTGTTCGCCTCGGACACTCTTTACCAACACTGGGTCCTGCACCCTGAGCCGGGTTACTTGATCCCTCCATAATTTGCTTGCCTGGTCATGATATTCCGGTAGATTTGACTTCACGAACCACCACCTTGTATGTTGTTTCCTACTTGCAAACATTTCAGCTGGAGCCTTCCCAGTTGTTGAGTGTGGTGTATTGAGGTATGCAACACAACCACACTTATTGATTTTGTTGCAGGGACAGTGCTCCACTCCCCCACCCTTATACAGTATTCTCCAATGCCTGCTTAGAGTGCTGGCTTCACTGATAGCACTATTATCTCCGTTGCTCTGTTGGATTTTGGGTGAGAAGGTGAAGTTCAGCTGCTGTCAGCTTTGCAAAACTGCCCAAATTCCTCCGAACGATACTGAAGCCTGTTTTCAGCAACCAGCCTTTCTGGCAAGCCATATACTGCAAAAGCTGTCCGTAACTTCTCAATGGTATTCTTTGCCATGGTGCTCTGGATTGGTCATACCTCTTCCCATTTAGAATAATCCACCAAGTTCCACAGCCCTTTTCCTTCCCTTTCCGCGAAGTCGACATATTCCTGCTTTCTCACTTGAAGTCTCTGGCCGAGATACATTTGACCTTGAAGCCGTGTTGTTTCTGGACAGCTGACAAGCCATGCACCTTTTTTAGTGTCCTCAAACTCATTGTCCATTCCTGGCCATCAAACATAACTCTCCCCAGCATTTTTATCCAAATTATCTTTTGATGACCCTCGTGCAACATTTGCAACACATTTTTTCTTAGTACTTGTGGAATTACTATCCTATCCGCCTGCATTACACAGTTGTCGTCCACTGCCAGTTTGTCCTCCCAAGTTTGGTGCTGGGTTCACTAACGCTCTTTGGCCATCCATATATAGCATAGTTGTTTTCGGTACTTCATCCTATTCCATTTCTATAGCAGTCTCCGCTTCGGCCAGCGGCAACTACTGAACATTTGGATCAGTTGTGCCAGCTATGGCAGGGTCTTCCTTAGTAGAATATCAGACTTATGTATGCCTCCATGCCCGACTGTATTGCCACCGGTATTCATGCTACAGGTTGTCTAAAACTATACGTAGTTCATTGTAAATAGTTGTATTTCCCTTAAGGCCCAATTAAATATATCCGCATAATTATAAGGTAGCCTTTTGAGCACACACTCCTCCACCTCATCAGTATTACTCCATTCTGTCCCTGGTCCACAAACACTGCACCAACACTGTCCCATTCCAGATGGTTATGCCCTAGCGAATCCCTTCCAAGTTAAGACCAGAGTCCACCACCAAAAACAGCAGTTTTTTCCGTTCCTTATAAAACACATCCACCTGAATTCTCCCTTTCACATAATTTCTGTGAATGTCCCCCAACGTTCACCTACCTCACACCAATACAACTGTCTGGTCACGTGGCCAACAGTAAGTTGTAATAAACTTTTACCTTGCTTTTGATGTTCATTTTGTGATGCAGCACAAATCTCATACTATCCTAATTGTTTTTAAATGTTGCAGGCATGCGACTGTGTTGCAATAGATTTTCATTCTTAGTGCAGCTGTGTAGTACTATTAAAATTTGTCAATTCTATGCAGTGACCATGAAACCGTATTATTGGACAGTTTTAATCTAAAGTTAGTGGCAAAAAATGTGTGTTGATGAACCTGGGCCACTTAAACCAGATCCACTGTGTCCTACAAAACAGCAAAAACATTACATTACATTTAGAATTGTTGGCAAGTATTGGTTTTTTTNCCAGATCCACTGTGTCCTACAAAACAGCAAAAACATTACATTACATTTAGAATTGTTGGCAAGTATTGGTTTTTTACAGTTTTTCTTGCTTTAAGCATGGGGCTACTTTATTAATCATAATGTTAATACACACAACATATGTACANTTTTTTACAGTTTTTCTTGCTTTAAGCATGGGGCTACTTTATTAATCATAATGTTAATACACACAACATATGTACATTCTGGTATTTACTGCTCCTGTTAACAAACTTGTTCATCATTGAAATTGATATTGCAGGATGCATAGTGTTAAAATGCATAAACACATGCATGTGCATGTTCACAGAGCCTGTTTACTAAACAAAATATCTTTCACTATTCAGAACACGTACAATCTTTTTTATTCAAACATGCTTTAAAAACTAGTGGACTCCTCTGAGGAATCCAGCTATCATCAAATTATTAAAGTACTGATTTGATTTAAATATTATTGTAGTTGGTTCCTCTTTATTGGTCAATATAATTTTTAACAAAACAGGAACGTAAGCAAGGATATTCGCCCATCTGCTGTAGAAGTGATATTATCCTCGTGCAGATTGTAATCAATTTCATCTATTTTCCTCTGTTACGTGCTACAGACAACAAAAGTCTGATCAGCCACATTTTCCAGTGTATCTCAGATAGACCTAAACAAATAGCTAAGTAAATAAATAAATAAATAAAGCACAAGAAAAGACCTACAAATAACTCAGGAATGCAATTTGGAAGCTAATGTTAATGTAACGAAAATTTCTTTGAACCATTTTTTTATCTACTCATACATTGGCAAAAATGTTCAACTACTCTGCACACCAAAGCTAACTTCTGCAATTGACATTTCCTGGTCAAATGCCCCGTTTTAGAACAGTTATGACACTTATATTGTGAGTATTGCCACATGGTCATTACTGCCACAACAAAAAAATTCCCTCTAACCCCCGCTACTCTGCGAGGTCCCCACCTCGGTGGCTCTTTGGTATACCTGCACTTAACACATTTATTCAGATAATGACCTAGGTAGGTGGATAAGCTTCTGTTGTATTTCTGCTTGCAACATAGTTGGCAAAGGTATATGCCTGCTTCATTTACTTTGCTTCAATGAGCTCTTGTATAATGTTAAATAACGCAATGCCTCAGACGAAAACATGCCAAAATTGTACATTTGTGCCAAATACTTAATAGCGACTGAGAACTCTGCCATAGGATTATTCCTTTTTTGCACATGCCCGTGAAATTTCAACCATTCTACAGTTGTTAGTCTTTGGACATAATGATTTTTGATTACCACTTAAAGCTCTGCGAATGGCTTTTTTCTGGGCTCCTCTGGAGACACCAAATCGCACAAAATGCCAAACATATGCTCCCCACTCATACAACAGACATCTGCTTTTTCTCAGGTACTGAATTTTTGTCAGAGTAATGTTGCAAACGCATTAAATATGACACAATATTGTCAGAATATTCTTCAAACTCTTCCATCCTTCCAAATGATGCCATTGTAACTACAACCTGCACACTTTTTATTAGAAACATTGTTGCCAATGTTATGTACCTAGCAGAAATGTCATTCATCATGACCACACACATGGTTGCCAACTGCAGCATAACAAATGCTCTGGAAAAAAGTTAGAGAAGTGCTTGTTGGAATCTTTTGTCAAATTGGTTTTTGTCTCTAACATCACTGTTATTCATTGAATCACTTCCAATAAATGGAATGCATGGCATGTTTAATTTATTACATGCATTTTTGTGATAACAAAAGTTGTAATTTTTCATGAATTTCTGATTAATTTTCAAGCAGCAGATAAACAGCACTGTTTATTAGGACCATAGATTCTTCTCTCTGTTGACATGAATTTTATCCTACTGTGAACTCTTAAAATACAAAAATAATTTTTGCATTTTATATTAGTAGAGACACCATCAAAACCAAGTTATGTATTACAATTTGAAATCTATGAAGAAAAATATATTGAGAAACGGTTGGAATGCAAGGATATAAATATATGTAGAATAAGGATTTTTCCTCTAAAATCAGTTAAAACGTTTGATGCAATTAAAATTATTACCATTTATAATTCTATCGGACAAAGTATTATTCCATCGTACAAATTATTTTTCAAGTTAACTCTCTCAAAACGTAACATTTTTGAACTCCTTTGTAAACAGTCAAACCTCTTTCCTATTGGCTAGCATGTGTGCAACATAGTTGCACATGTTTTAGTTTTGCCAACTTAGCATTAGCATGCTAACGTACTGTTGGGCGGTTGCTGTTAACTGCAGTGAAACTTTGAAATAGGGATGAAATTGTTTTTGGAATTGTTGCCACCTTTGTTGATGTTTCAAAATAATATAGTCTGCATTTCATAACACCATTTTAGTACATCATTAGGCAATGAATTTTAACTAATAAGTAAACATTTTACCAAAGTGTTTTACTCTCACTAATAACCTATTTTCTTTACTCAGGTCGTTATACTTTAAAATAGTTTCCTGCAAACGCATAGGTACCTCTCAATTCTCAAATGTTGAGCCTTTTTTTTAAGCACATTTGACAAACTTTCTATTTCCACACAGATGTTACTTAGTTACATTATTCTGTTATCTCAATTCCCAATAGTTAGAAATTGGTCCTAAAAACTAAGGATAGGATTAAATTAAGCCTCTAGGGTTTAAATTAGAATGAAACTGGTTTTATTATTCAAGAAATGTTTTAAACGCACGTCTGAAGCAATTTTCCAAGGTAACATTATTAGTATTTATATCTGACAAAGAACATTTTCGTATTTTAAGAACAAAGTATAAAAATATGTACCCATGTTACAGTATAAACCACGCATGTATTTATGAAACATAACATCAATTCTCATTGGCAGTACAGGCACTGCCTTCAAAATAAATATTAACATCATACAATTTAGGCCAGCGCAATTATGGTAAGAAAAAATACATTTACTTAACCCTGAAATGATCTTCACACACACATCATGTACCTTTGTCGCAAATTGCCTAGTATTTTATGGCTCTTGGTACATTTAGACATGCTTCTCACTTTGTTTTTTTCACTTAGAATATTTGCTGGTATCTTATAAGGAATGCATTTTGTTGTATTTTGCATTATAGAACTATGCAACACTTGCTGGTATTTGGTGATGGAGCAATAAATAACATTAAAATCCTCTAAAACAAGCGATAATAAATTTTTGAAATGCACACTTAACCTGCCGGTAAGGCATCTGCATGCAAATAAGAACATGCGCAGTGATGTCACAGGTGCAGCAACATGATGGCGTCAGTTTTCCCTGCACAAAATCAATGTGCATTTTAAAATGTGTCATTCTCGAGTCCTACACCTGCAAATAAAGGAAGAACCACAGCGCTAGACTTAAAATTTATGATATTATAATCTGGTAGGCAGAAAAAAGTAGGAAAAATCCCTACTGAGAAGTAGTGATGTGGGAAAGAGTATACTGGTACCTGCAGAAGTTTTTGTGGGACTTTGCAGTATTTATTGCAGCATGTATGCTTTCCTGAAAGTTATCAATGTTGCTATAGTTTTAAGTTACTTGCAAATTGTGTGATACTCTTTGCTCTTATTTAGTTACTCTTGTATCCATAAGTAAATATTGTGTCCTAAGTTTGTCTAAAATTAAATTCTAAGAAAATCTTATTGTTCTGGGTGGCATATAACTACAGTTTTGGGTGGGATATAACTACAGAAGTTAAATTTACATACTTTACATTCATGTTGTAAAAGTTTTGAAGATGAACTGACTTCAACATTAATTTTTTAATGTTACTACGCAGACATTGAAAGATAAAACTGAAGATGCATATGATCTAAATGAACAGAAAACATGTACAGCTGTAACATTTTCTTGCTGTGATGTTTGCGTTGTTTCACATTTGGCCTCATTCTTGGTTGACTATGTGAACTTTGAGTTATTGTTACCTCAGTTTTCAGTCTTTAAGCGTAGTAATCAAAAAGAACCACTTGCTTCATTATTTCACACTTTTTTTAATAAGTGAAAATCCTCTAAACTGCTGACGTGACCAAGCTTGGCTACGACGATAAAGCCAACTTGATCTGCGGTGTTTCCAGAGTTGTGAAGTAATATGTGTGTGCCCAGCGCCACAGCTCTGCGGTGAGCTGATGAGATGTAGGGTCGTTCGGCCGACAGCCTAGGGACTCTGGTAAACACTCAGTCATACACACGTTGCCGAGGTTGTGGGCCACCTCGCACGCCTTACTTGATTATCAATAAAAACAGTGGTGCTGGTTGTTAAGGTATTTATTACCCCGTTATGTACACTCAACTATACAGAAGACACGTGGCCCGGAACTACAAGCGACCACGTGGTCTTATCATGTGAAGCTTTAAATGCACTTTTGATTCCCGATAAATAATAACGTCGCTCTCCCCTCGGCGCTATGCAAGTTAAGTAAGGAAAGAGATGATGATAATGATTTATAACGTTATGGATGCGACTGGATACTATTCGACAGACAATGTCCTTGCTAGGGCTTCTGCGGAGTGGGGAGAGCATACGTCCGAGCTCGTCCAAGTCCTGGCGAATACTGGCCGGAAATGTGCGCCGGCTTCCGCTACCTAGGCGCAGCTGACGCCATGCAGTGAAACTGTGAAACACAATATACACTGAAAGATGATTATGATGGAAAATGATATGAACTAAATTAACACAAGAAAACATAATTACCCTTACACAAATACATAATAAAAATGATAATACTTATTCTAAATGTTTTCATTGCACCAGCCACAGCATTGCCAAATGTAGAATGTCACATGTCTCTGGCTGTGGCTGGGCAGATTGTCTCCGATGACAAAACAAATTATTAATTAATTACACACTGACACTATTAACAAATACACTGACCAAATAAACTGAATAAATAATAAACACTAATGTACTCGTGCCCACAAGCCTGTCGGTGTGGTGCGTCTGGTGTGGACATACTACGGCAGTCAGTGGGCAAAAGGACTCGTGAACGTGCGGTTCACGTCACATGTTTAATTGGAGTTTCCAGTAATTTAGAATAGTGGGATATAATTCATTCACATTAAATTCACACTTTCTGAAGCCCTTCTATAGTTGTAGCCTTCAGGTACTGATTACTTATCCCTCTGCTTTATGTAAACAAAAACACCAATATGGTTCTAGCATGGGAGGGATGGTGTACAGAGAGAACTTTGGCTGCGGTGAGGTAAATTTAGGTTTCACGGGATAAAAGGCAAGCAAAGGCTGGGTTAAACTGGGTAAAAAATTTTGAAAATAAGTTTTTGCATTTCAATTGTTGGGCTGATGCAAAATGTGGCACCCACCAAAACATTTTTGCTATCATTTGTAGAATAGTTTTTTTTGTGGTTGAATTTTTAAAAGTAAATTTTGGCTGTGTCCCAATTCACAAAGAGAGAGTGAACAATTGATGTTCATGTGCTGCTCACTCTCTTACCCTCTGTGGCAGCCATGATATTTTAAAGTCTAAATTTGAATATCCACAAATATATTTTTATTTGTACAGCAGTGTTAGAAATATTTAGACTTAATGTAATTATTATGATTATAAAATGAGTAATACCATAAGTATTGCATATAATATGGAACATACAGAATTATGATGTGATTATGTTAAGGTTTTGTTTGAGTTACGTGTGCCCATATTAAATACTTTCCTTTGGACATATAGTTTTTGAGCACTGAAAAATATACAGGATTTATCGAAATTAGACCAAAAAACTTTGATAGCAGTTTAATCAGGAAAAAAGTGAAAGCATATATACAACCTATGGTCTATAGGAATCTAAAGAGTGGTACACATCTTTGAAGTTGGACCTGAAGCACTAGTTAATTACAAATACTGATGAAATTATTCAAAACTGAACACTGAGTGTGTGCATTAGGTGTAAAGTTAATTGTGACATGCAGATTAATAATCATCTTTTAAATCCCAAGTATGCTACAGCATCATGGAGATTAAGTCAAGTAACGGTAGTGACCGTGATTATTTCCTCAAAATAATTTGATGATAGTGACAAGTGTTAGGGTGTTTACAGATCTTCATTTCGTTATAAATCATCCACACACTCATTGTTCCATCTTAAATATTTTCTCTACCACGTATTTGTAATAAACTAGTGTTTCAGATTCAGCTTCAAAGATGTGTATCGCCCTTACGATTCACTTCAGACCATAGGTTATACATATATCTTCACCTTCTTTGTTTGTGATTAACCTGTTGCCAAAGTTTGTCATTTTGATTTTATGCAAGATGTATCTAAATCAGACAGTTGGGTTTTCAAGACACTTCATTTATTCAAAGAGTGGGAAAGGTGAAAAAAGTTTGATTTTTTTACTGCTATTTCGTACAACTTTCCCATTAGAAACATTATTCAGAAACTTTGCAAAGGGCAAAAGTCTCAATTCGCCAGAGTGTGGGAGAGTTGGTGGTCAGTGAGAATGAGCACACTTTCAAGTTGGGACGTGGCCTCATTTTCTGTGTTGGAATTATGATGGTGATGCCCACCATTGCTTTTATTTTATACATTGACGTTAAATGTCTCTTTATGTGCGCGCACACACTATACTTGTATACATTTACTATGAAATATTTTTTTTTATCAAACTTTCAAATTTCAGCCATTTAAATTACATATTCACATAACTTCAATTTAATATTTTGCTGAATAAAAATTAATTGTATAGGTGCTTTATTGTTTGTGATATTATATTGCATTTTAAAAATCACTTAAATTTTATGAAAAGTAGTGAAAATGTATTGAAATTATTTATTCAAAACTAAAGAAATCGTGGAAATATTTTCACAGAAATCGTGTGTGTATTCACAAACGAAACAAAATTTTAAAACGTGGGCGTGTTCTGTTAAAATTAATTCTTAGAACTGCAGATATAAACACAATACCTTCAAAACACTAATATTAACTTTTATATAAAACTTTTTTTGTCTGCAATAAAAGAGCTTTAGCTAGAGCTCAAAGCCTGGGAACTTCTCAGTAAGCTCGCTCTGGCTCTGCTCAAAATAAAGATCCCACTGTCAGACCTCTAGTTATTTTTAATAAAAGAAATAAATTATAATTGTTGCACATACTCTCAAAATTCCTAAAAATAGTTTCAAGACGGGCTGTGACTGCACAGAAAGTAAAACGTCAAGCTGGTCTAATCTTCTTGTACCAGCATGATACACTTCTGTAGGGTGTAGTTCTAGCCATGTTGTGCTTTGCACCCCATGGCATTCCTATGGTGATAAGAGCTGACATGTCATTCTGTCTCGTGTAGTTTCAATGTTTGCACAAAAATACAAAACAAAGTTTTAACATTCAGCATTGCAAAAAAAGAAGCCGTAACAAATGTATTTTACAGACAGAATAGATACTCCTTACTGTCAAGTTTAAACATTTCCACACCAACTCCATCACAACCCAAAATACAGAAAGACTCGCCCAAATATGATATTGTTGCAAACTGCATAAAAAAAGACAGAATTACAAGACAGCAATGGAAAAGAGCAAGTCATTTTAAGGAGGGAGACAAAAAATATTAAAACTAGCAGCCAGCTACAGTTATAAAGAAATGCGATGTAGCAAAATGGTACATAATAAGAAATGCCAGTGACAAAATGTAAAGATTTATTGAAACCCAGCTGAAGTCCAAGAACATGCATGATGCTCAAGCTGTATTGGGAGTTCTTTTTAACACTCAGTTACCCTTAACACAGTCTGAGAAAGTGGTTGATTTTCATCTACACCATAGGCCTGCCAGAGTGACTATCCCATTCTTCACTTGAGATAATGTTGAATGAATTTTCTTTTCATGTTGCAGTTGAGTCTCACAGAAGTCATTCTCGTGGCATGCTTCACAAGAAGTCATTGCAGGTTTTAGCTAATGCCAGTCATATATTTTTCACTGGTAGTAAATGAATACTTAATTTACAAAATGGTGTGAAACTGGTAAATACAAGTATTGAAACTGAACTTTGAAAGCTTATCTGCAGAACCAAGTTGATCTCGTTAAAGTGGCCCCTGTTGCTAGTTCATTGTTTGGAGATTTAGGATTGTTTGTAAATGCCCTGTAATTAAGTGCCCTAAAGGACATTTGAGAAACAGGTTATCTACTTTCCATGATAATGTAAAGTGTGATTTTTTAAAAATTCATTTTGCTAATTTTCTGTAGCCAACCTAGCCTTTGGGAGGACTTGTCTTATTTGTGGGTTATGTTTAGTTAAGTTTGTCTACACTATCATTGAAGATTAATTGATGTACCTCATAAAAACTTGCATTGGCACTTTTTTTTTTAAATTTAGGTTTAGTTTGCAGCATTGTCTATGCATGTAGACTGTGTGACGACAGAGGTAATATCGGTAATGGCTGAGCTGGTATATAAAATGCAAACTATCCCTGGTAATTATTCTGAACTAAACTTGGAACATGTGAATTAAATTTTTTGTAATTGGCATCCTTATATACCTATAATTACCTTTTATTCTTGTGAGAGTTTATGCCCACATCCTTTAACAATTAGACAGGCTTTGAAACTAGGGGTCATTTTATACACCCACTTGGTCACCCACACAAACACTTATTGTCGATGAAAGATAATTCTTCATTCATAACGTCTTTCCACCTGGAGGCATGCAGACTACTCGGTGCTTTCCCTGGAGAGAGTGGTTCTCTGTTCTCGCCAACAAAATATGAAATAAATTCTGGATTTTGCTTAGGTTTCAGTTTTTGTGCAGATTATCTTTGTTGTACAGTCGCTGATGGCTCTGTCTCTATTTTCCAATCTTTAAACAGTTACATGCAATAATTCCCACCTCTAACACTCCTCTTCTGTAACTTTACAATACGTTGCCATTTTCTGCCTGGCTCGCTCATTTCTCGGATTGCTATGTTGCCACACTCGTGCCGGACTTGCATCAAGATGTTCATTGTTGCTCCAAGTGCAACATTGTACAGAATCAAAACTTCATAAATCAACTTCATCATTAATTTAGACATTTGATGAATTTAATTTAAAAAAGTAGAAATAAATGGGAAAAACTTTTTTTTAATAATTATGTTTATTTATGTAATCAGAACTCTTAACTTTTTATGAATAAGGCTAATTTAAAAACAATTATTTAAAATATTTTTTAACAAAAATTGAAAAAATATTTTTTTTATAATTTTTGCAGTGCATTTTAACAACACTGGAAGAANAAAAACAGTAATTTAAAATATTTTTAAACAAAAATTGAAAAAAATATTTTTTTTTATAATTTTTGCAGTGCATTTTAACAACACTGGAAGAAATGTACATATTTCAAGAAACAAAACAATTTTTAATTTATTTAGCATGTTAATGGATTTTTTGATTAAATGGTACATGTGGTGTCCATTACTTTGTCATTCTGAACGTACCNTAAAAACAATTATTTAAAATATTTTTTAACAAAAATTGAAAAAATATTTTTTTTATAATTTTTGCAGTGCATTTTAACAACACTGGAAGAAATGTACATATTTCAAGAAACAAAGCAATTTTTTATTTATTTAGCATGTTAATGGATTTTTTGATTAAATGGTACATGTGGTGTCCATTACTTTGTCATTCTGAACGTACCAATTTAATTCTATGTCCTGCATTGCAAATTTTGGAGAAACATTCTTAAACTTGTTTGATGGTCACCATTTATCATAAATGATGTGCATACAGTTGTATATATATCATCTATAGATGGATCACTTGAGTATAATTTTATTCCTCCGTAGCTTTTAAAACAATGTTACATGGTATCAGTTTTTTTGTATTGCTCTGCATGTGTTAAATATCAGTAGAACTTTTGTTCTGTTGCAAATTTGAGTTAATTTAGCATGTTAATGATTACCCTCATTTTAGTTGTGTATTTGCATGTTGTGTGTGGTGTGTTTAGTATGTTGTAGCAAATGTTATTACATGTTTGACAGGTTAAAATTTTGTTAGTTTGTACAAACTTTATTTGGTGTTTCTGTTTACATTGCTGCACTTTTCTGTAAAATTTTTTATATTTATTCGAACACAAAGCTTCTGTCTTTAAATTGTAAATTTGTTACCACTGACTTGTTTAAAACTATTGCACGAAANGAACACAAAGCTTCTGTGTTTAAATTGTAAATTTGTTACCACTGACTTGTTTAAAACTATTGCACGAAAAATGTAGTTTTGGAATTAGATGTGCACAGACATGCATAACAGTGTGCTTATTTTAAATTCTAGATGATTGCAAGATACCCACCTCATTAACTATCTTGTGTGCATGGTGCTTGTTCAATGAAACATGGGTATATCCAGAAATTGAGAAGATGGCTTTGTGTAAGAAGTTTTAGTGTAATGAAACTAATAAATGTACACACTATCTATACAGTTCCTTGGTATGCCCACGAGTAATAAATATCTTGTATATATGTAGCTTTGTACAGATGTTATAAATGTGCCTATCAAAACTTTTTTTGTAAACTACTTGTAAATTGAAAAGTGCTATGTGCACCTGAAACTCTAGTAATGATTCATAGTGAAAATGTTTTAAAGTATGTGTTTTTTGTATGTGCTTTGGAAATGCTAATGAAGTGTGAACATATTTTTCTGACAAATATGTACGGTATTTTTTCCTATGAATACCGCACACTGTAAACATGCATGCTTCCCTACTCCAGGTAACTTTCCTCTTTGTTCTTCCTCAATCTAGGTGTACATTGCCTTACCACTTACCTTTTGCTTGTCACCTCGCACCCTCCATTGTTTGATATTCTTTGTGTGTTGCAGCCTTGTCAAGCCTAACCAACTCGGCGGCAGGTATGTGTATGTGTCGCTTTTTATTTTCATCTTTGTTAGATAAATCTAGTTAAAAATACCATTTTCATCCATGAAGTTACACTTCTGCTCTTTTAATTCTTATTGAGAGCAGTATTGCTAATGTAAATATTTTCTTTGTGAATATATAAATCATGACCACACTGAATTAGTGTCAATTTTTACATTTTTATAGTTGCATAATGGAGGTGTCCCGTTTGCTTTTTGAGGCAAGGCAGGCATCTGTTGTGGCCACTTACATCAATTAGTAATTGTGCAGATAAGGCTACAGTAGATCATTATGCTTTTTTGACAGTGTGTTCAGCAACTTCAGCTTTGAAGTACTGAACTAAACTAGTGTGTCCAGAAAAGTAATGCCCATAGCATAATTCTGTTAAATTATACACTTTTTTAAATTGTCTAGTTCATGGATTTTTTTGAAAAATGGAAATTCTCTATTACTGATATTTATGTCGAATTTTTTACATGCTGCTCAATGCTCAGGGCAGTTAATAGGAGACTAATTATTATAGTTCTGCACTCTGGAAGAGAGCATAATGCTACTTAAACATTTTTGGTGACATGTCTGGCTTCTGAGAGTAAAATCTAAAGACGGTTTCTTCTGCTGCATTTTAAATACCGACAAATGTTGCTGCATATTTTAAGGCTGCAATATGGATGGTATAAAGTACTTACTGTAAGATGAAATTGGGCATTTGGCATAGTGGTAGTGAACATCAAATGCAGCAATGGTAATTGTATGTTGTGACTTTTCTTTCTGTTCTGTGTACTGCATACTGTGCCCTTCTTGTCCACGTTGTGTAACTTCAGCCCTTCTCGGGAAGGCTGGCAATTCAGGTGAGTCGGTGTGGTTTGCTGCCGACTTCATCTGATCTTGGCTCACTATGACTTGTGCTTTTTGGCATGAAGCGTGCTTTATTATGTATGTTTGTATTTGTGTATATGTGCGAGATAGTTTTTTATTTCCTTCCTATTTTTCCGGCTTTATTTTTGTTTCAAGTAGATGGCATGTTTCTTGTTTGTATGTCATGTTTTGTGTCCAGGATGCTGTAAATTTCAGACCAGTGATTTTAAATTGACAGTGGGTAGCATTTTAGTTTTGCACTGTTTAGGGTACACTTTGCATCATTTGTTTCTATGTTCCATGGTGGTGTGGATTGTCAATTGGCTGTATTTTGTGTTTCGAACATGTATTATTGAAGTGTGTCAAATTTTTACACTACTTCTCTTTCTGACCTGTACAGTCATTCGCATTGGCTGTCGCTGATTGTCTTTCACTATGCTCTGTTTTCCAAAGAAATATTTCAACTGCTGACTCTTACAATAAACGTAATACAACAACCGCTGTGCTAGTGGTCTACAGTATCTTGTTACAATTCTCTCTTTCTACTTTTGAAATATTGAAGTATTAGGGTCTATCAGAAATTTGATGGGATTGTGTTCAAAATACTAAAACAAAGGACAGTGCATCTTTAGGAATCAGTGGTAGAGATGCATTTCCTTATGTTACTCTGTGCCAAGCAAAGCATTTTGATTCAGTTGTGGTTATTTTTCTGCAATATTGTGATTTTAAAAAATCTTTAAAGCAGTGGGTTACATTACAAAATTCATATTAATTAAAATCTGAATAAAATGCAGAAAACTTAAATCTAAGGTCGGTCATCGGTTAGGGGGCATGGAGGGGTTTGGGCTTCTTCCCAGCAATGTTTGATTTTTTAAATCACGTTTAAACTATTTACCTTAAAATTTGTTTACTGTTGGCCTGAGTTATCCATACATTTAGCATCTGTACAATTAGTAACTTTCAACAAAAATTAACTGAATTTTCTTATTTTTCAGAAAAGCGTTTTTGTTAGTACAGCTTGGCTTCACTCCGTAAATCAAATGTGTGTATGCATTTATCTGTTCGATATTTGACAATTTTAGTTACCATTTACATCTCTTGGTTTGGAAATTTCGAACCTTTTTTAACCATTGCTTATGGAGATGCCATTTTTTTTAGTGACAGTTGTACAAACAATTTTGTCTATTTTATNATCAAATGTGTGTGTATGCATTTATCTGTTCGATATTTGACAATTTTAGTTACCATTTACGTCTCTTGGTTTGGAAATTTTGAACCTTTTTTAACCATTGCTTATGGAGATGCCATTTTTTTTAGTGACAGTTGTACAAACAATTTTGTCTATTTTATAGACAGTGTATTGTGTACATTTAACTTAAACCAGTTAACTACAAGGAATATAATTGCTCACCTTGCTTACGGAAGTGTTTTTTAGTCTGTTTGCAAGAAACAGTGTTATAAAAAGATATTTGTGTTTCAACATTTCTTAGTTAATAAAAAAATACCAAAGTGCATGGGAAAAGTAATACTTATTGACTAGATAAAGCATATCCTTGCTCATGTGACAAAACTTGTTGCAGAAAACTGTTCCTCTCAAATACCCAAATGCTTTGTCGTAAGAACATAAGCCTTCAGAGCACAGTCAAAGAAGCAGTGTCTGGCTTGTAATTGACCCATGTTAATGCGGCATATCTGTTTCTTAGCAGTGTGAAATGTGAATCCAATAAAAGATATTGTCTGCAATATTTGACACTACTTTTAATTTGAGGAATTGCGATGACCGAAAGACTTGCTAGTGCATGGAGATGTAAAAATAACATTAACCGTAGGCTACAAAATGTAGAAGTTTTGAGACAATTTGACTTAACATAATTCAGTGCAAAATAGTTATTTGGGGATGTATGTTCGAAATAATCTGAGATAATGAAGAACTTTGTAGAGACCTTTATTGTCTATAATTAAGTTGCAGACAATTTTTTTCTACAACACACACTGAGATATTACGCAAATTGTAGGTGTCTGTAAGACCATGGAACTTATAGTTGGCTACTAATTTTGTTATGGGAAAAATTTTTTTAACAAATTTTCATAATGGGCACTTCTGGCAGCAACCTATTTTATTCCCTACTCAAGCTTCAAATTCTATACCCACCCTTTGCTCATGGCTTCACCTCCCTTGACTTGAGCCACCACTAGTTATATGCAAATGGGTAAGTTCTCCATTACAGGTATGCAAATACCTAACCTTCAGTGTACTTTGCACCTTTGTATCCACACTGCTAAAATGTGTTGGTATGTGGCTGGTTCTTGTTCTTACTAACATTCCTTGATAGGAGCAGTGAGAAAAAACATGTGCTATTCCTTAAGTTTGCAGGTTGTGACGAGTTAAGTATTTCCGTGACTACCAGTTACTGTAAACAATTACTGTAAACTGTTGCAGTATTTAATATTGTGTATGTAGAGAGAGGGAAGGAAGCAGGTAACTGGGGTTGGAGATCAATATTTCTGCAAATGTCTCAGCAAAGTAGACTTAAACCAAATATGTTGTGTTAACAATATTGATTATGTAAGTACCCATAAGAGAATTGGTATTTACAATGTTAATGTAGCAGAAAATACCATTCTTATATCTGCCATAAGAACTTGAACTCTGTGATAATTTTAGACTATGTTAATAATGGTGCTCATATTGGTGATCTCTGCGATATTGGTAATATAGATAACAGTAATACAGATATTGTTCATCACACGAATAATGCTGGTGATGTCATGGTCAATAATATGTTTTTATGCCAATGTAATCAAAGAATAATGTTTATCATGTTGAGATAGTGATTTATTGATAATTTCAGAAATTCTATTAGTCACTATTTTGTTTTAATACAAGTATTTATCAAACATCGGACAGCCTTGGTGTACATAGACTGCATACACACAAACTAGTAGTTTACAGAGAAAATTACTCTCTCACATGTAACTTGNCAGCCTTGGTGTACATAGACTGCATACACACAAACTAGTAGTTTACAGAGAAAATTACTCTCTCACATGTAACTTGGCAAGATCATGACAGTCAGCGAGTGGCAAATTGACGTATATGAAACAAACAATGTGCCATTTACAAAATCCTGTATCAGCTGATGCACGAACGAACAAAAATTAATATTACGTTGCCTATTCTGAGTGCACTGCTGATGCACATCAGACAAGCAGAAAATACTTGTGATAAGTGATACGAAAGAGTTCCTAGATTAATTATTACATTTTATTTTGTGTGGTCACAAAGCAGTGGTTGTTACTGGTACAAAATAAACTTGTGCTAACTAAAGTAGTAGTGTATAGGTTTTTAAAAATAAAATGCACAATAAAACAATCCATATCCAAATGAAATGCAACTTCAAACCTTGGGAGTTTTTTTTCACATTATATCCCCTCTCTCCATATATGCTTTCTATACATGCTTGATATTAATTCCAAAAGCCTACAGAAATATTAAATGGTATAGTTTAATTATTTTTTCAAATAATTTGATTAAATATATTTCAAATTCATGTTGTTTCGAGCTAGTAATATGAGAAAAGTCAACTTTTAAAATGACAGCATCAAGAGGCAGACAACGTGCTGCTGCCTGTTTGGTAACACGCTCGGCTCGCAACACGCCCTGCCCTGCCCGAAGCACTACCAGGCCTAGTGTAAAATAACAAATTTACGAACAGATACCAATGGTTTTATTTTTCTGCAAGCTCTGCATAATTTTTAAAGTAACATGCATTTCTGTGTACAGCAATTTCNGATACCAATGGTTTTATTTTTCTGCAAGCTCTGCATAATTTTTAAAGTAACATGCATTTCTGTGTACAGCAATTTCGTTTACTAGTAATATCTATTGGGCCGGTAATCGTTAAGTCTAGGTCCATTGCACGCCATGTTCTCCTGGAAACCCATTTCCTTGTTTTTGTGAGGTTACTATATTTTATTAATAAAACAAAGAAAGTGGGACACCTGTGGGTAGTTTTTAATCAATTCTTAAGTTACTCCATGCCACATTTTTCCAACTCAAACTGTTGAGTATTAGTAATAGCAGAATTACTGCTTTACAATAGTCGGCGAGTTGTTGGTGAATGAAAGTGTGTTGTCAAGCAGGTTCCCCGAATTACTTTTATTTCCATTTATATTAGCTGTAACGTCCAAAGTGTGATGAGAACTACAATTACCGTCTTACAAACGTTAACCCTAATTCGCTGTCTCAGATAAATTAAAAAAGTTAGCAGATATTAAATTTTTTGCAAGGTTTTATATTTTTCCTCATATAACCCACAAATTTTTTAGATGTCAGTCTAAAAATACCTTAAAGTTAGTTTAGCATTACAGTACAATGGCAAGTGGATTAGCCGACAGCGTGTTGATAAAATATACAACATCCACTTGACGCACCAGCTGATGGCAAAAGGATACACATAAACGAAAAGTAAACATTTGGCTTTACTTTCGTTGAACTGTCAAAATCTTGCCAAATTACACGAGACAGAGAGATATGAGAATATAAACACTAGATGCTTTGTTAGAAATTATGTCGTTTGGCACATGTAAAGCTTAATCTTACTGGTATGTGAATGTGGAGGAATATGGTGTCTGTCTATAATGAGCTCCCCCACCCAGTCCTACAGTATGTCGTAAAGAGTCTGGTATAAAAGTTGGTAGCTTGGTGTATACAATGGATTGCTATGTTGCTCACCAAACACTTACCATGTCAGTGGCAACCTCCATAGTTGCTCCTTCCCCAGGGGAAGCATTTAAAGCTGAATATTGAAATCAGAAAGGTTAATATTACTATTTGCCAGTCAGATCTTNTCAGAAAGGTTAATATTACTATTTGCCAGTCAGATCTTTATTGATGACTTTTGGAAAACACAATGTATAAGATAAAATGTAATTCTCAATCTGGGTTTTGTGTGTTAGGTTATGTTTATATTTTTATTTTGAAAGTCCTTTGAAACATGTGTTTTACCAGTATAGTGAGAAGTAGTAAGAAAATATGGCAGCATTGTATGTGAGCGTGTAAAGACTTAAAAAAGTAAAAAGGGGTATAACCCAGCAATATCTGTGGTTGTTTACAAAACTATGTTGCAAAAGTTACAAATTTTAACAGGTTATGGGCCCAGGTGTATGAAAATTAGAAAGGGAGAACATTTGCATAGTGATTAGTGAACAAAGTGAGTAATTATGTAATGTTCTTGAAAAAACCGTACTTCAGACGTGACAAAGAAGATTGATTCATTGGAGCTAAGAGAGCTCTCCATTTTGACAAATTAAAAGAACCTGAAGACTTTCAGCTGTAAAAATTAGAGGTAAGTATTTTCTTTAAAGCACAAGGGCTTTACAGTGTTGTGTGTGGAGATGCAAAAGTTCCAGATAAAGGGACAGATGGCTGTACTGACAGCAAAAAAACTGACACTATAGCTCAGAAAACTATAATTACAACAGTTGACAAAAACCAGTTGCTCATATTTTTACCCGCAACACAGCTTCGGAAATGTACAAAAGACTGTTACAAATACAAACGCAATGCTTCGCAACAGAAATTTGATGTGATGCAAGAGTTTTTTTGATTACAAANAAAGACTGTTACAAATACAAACGCAATGCTTCGCAACAGAAATTTGATGTGATGCAAGAGTTTTTTTGATTACAAATGCACATCTGAAATTGACATGTTGACACACACCAGTAAACTTGAAAACTTGACCTACAGACTGAAAACATTAGGAAATGACAGATAAGCATGTTTATCTTCAAAATACTAACAATTTTACCTGAAAGTTATAATAATTTTCTCAGTGCCTAGGACTACTCCAGTTGAGATTAAAACCTTAATAAACCTAAAGAGTAGATTGATTGCGAAAGAAAAAGGGTACAGTTTCAGTAGTCCCAAAGACTACAGTGATGCTGTGACATTCAAAATGACTGTTGAGAAATGCAGCAGATGTGGGGGTGATAATCTGTTTGTTCGCAACAGATGAANGCTGTGACATTCAAAATGACTGTTGAGAAATGCAGCAGATGTGGGGGTGATAATCTGTTTGTTCGCAACAGATGAAACGGTGATGTGCACGCTAATACAGCGACAATTCAATGTGTTTTTCTTCAGAACTAGGACATATTGTATGTCCAAATAAAGCTGTGTTGTAATATTTGTAAGAAAAACAATNGATACCAATGGTTTTATTTTTCTGCAAGCTCTGCATAATTTTTAAAGTAACATGCATTTCTGTGTACAGCAATTTTGTTTACTAGTAATATCTATTGGGCCGGTAATCGTTAAGTCTAGGTCCATTGCACGCCATGTTCTCCTGGAAACCCATTTCCTTGTTTTTGTGATGTTACTATATTTTATTAATAAAACAAAGAAAGTGGGACACCTGTGGGTAGTTTTTAATCAATTCTTAAGTTACTCCATGCCACATTTTTCCAACTCAAACTGTTGAGTATTAGTAATAGCAGAATTACTGCTTTACAATAGTCGGCGAGTTGTTGGTGAATGAAAGTGTGTTGTCAAGCAGGTTCCCCGAATTACTTTTATTTCCATTTATATTAGCTGTAACGTCCAAAGTGTGATGAGAACTACAATTACCGTCTTACAAACGTTAACCCTAATTCGCTGTCTCAGATAAATTTAAAAAAGTTAGCAAATATTAAATTTTTTGCAAGGTTTTATATTTTTCCTTTTATAACCCACAAATTTTTTAGATGTCAGTCTAAAAATACCTTAAAATTAGTTTAGCATTACAGTACAATGGCAAGTGGATTAGCCGACAGCGTTTTGATAAAATATAAAACATCCACTTGACGCACCAGCTGATGGCAAAAGGATACACATAAACGAAAAGTAAACATTTGGCTTTACTTTCGTTGAACTGTCAAAATCTTGCCAAATTACACGAGACAGAGAGATATGAGAATATAAACACTAGATGCTTTGTTAGAAATTATGTCGTTTGGCACATGTAAAGCTTATGTGAATGTGGAGGAATATGGTGTCTGTCTATAATGAGCTCCCCCACCCAGTCCTACAGTATGTCGTAAAGAGTCTGGTATAAAAGTTGGTAGCTTGGTGTATACAATGGATTGCGATGTTGCTCACCAAACACTTACCATGTCAGTGGCAACCTCCATAGTTGCTCCTTCCCCAGGGGAAGCATTTAAAGCTGAATATTGAAAGCAGAAAGGTTAATATTACTATTTGCCAGTCAGATCTTTATTGATGACTTTTGGAAAACACAATGTATAAGATAAAATGTAATTCTCAATGTGGGTTTTGTGTGTTAGGTTATGTTTATATTTTTATTTTGAAAGTCCTTTGAAACATGTGTTTTACCAGTATAGTGAGAAGTAGTAAGAAAATATGGCAGCATTGTATGCGAGCGTGTAAAGACTTAAAAAAGTAAAAAGGGGTATAACCCAGCAATATCGGTGGTGGTTTACAAAACTATGTTGCAAAAGTTACAAATTTTAACAGGTTATGGGCCCAGGTGTATGAAAATTAGAAAGGGAGAACATTTGCATAGTGATTAGTGAACAAAGTGAGTAATTATGTAATGTTCTTGAAAAAACTGTACTTCAGACGTGACAAAGAAGATTGATTCATTGGAGCTAAGAGAGCTCTCCATTTTGACAAATTAAAAGAACCTGAAGACTTTCAGCTGTGGAAATTAGAGGTAAGTATTTTCTTTAAAGCACAAGGGCTTTACAGTGTTGTGTGTGGATATTCAAAAGTTCCAGAAAAAGGGACAGATGGCTGTACTGACAGCAAAAAAACTGACACTATAGCTCAGAAAACTATAATTACAACAGTTAACAAAAAACCAGTTGCTCATATTTTTACCTGCAACACAGCTTCGGAAATGTACGAAAGACTGTTACAAATACAAACGCAATGCTTCGCAACAGAAATTTGATGTGATGCAAGAGTTTTTTTGATTACAAATGCACATCTGAAATTGACATGTTGACACACACCAGTAAACTTGAAAACTTGACCTACAGACTGAAAACATTAGGAAATGACAGATAAGCATGTTTATCTTCAAAATACTAACAATTTTACCTGAAAGTTATAATAATTTTCTCAGTGCCTAGGACTACTCCAGTTGAGATTAAAACCTTAATAAACCTAAAGAGTAGATTGATTGCGAAAGAAAAAGGGTACAGTTTCAGTAGTCCCAAAGACTACAGTGATGCTGTGACATTCAAAATGACTGTTGAGAAATGCAGCAGATGTGGGGGTGATAATCTGTTTGTTCGCAACAGATGAGACGGTGATGTGCACGCTAATACAGCGACAATTCGATGTGTTTTTCTTCAGAACTAGGACATATTGTATGTCCAAATAAAGCTGTGTTGTAATATTTGTAAGAAAAACAATCACGAGGAGAAAGATTGCTTCTTTCGTAAGAACAGAAATAAAGGGCCTGTGGTTTCCTTTTTGGCAGCTAATGTTGAGCCAAGGAATACAGTGTGGATTTTAGACTCTAGATTAACATGCCACATGACAAACAATGACAGGTTAATAAAGGCAAGGCCTATAGACATGCATATTGGACTTGCTAAGAAATCAAGTCTTATGTTTGCAGTAAAATTGGGTAAAATCATAACAAACAGCTGTGAATGAAAGGAAGTCGTGTATGTTCCAGAGCTGAGTAAAAACCTTCTTTCGGTTGACTCGATAACCTGCAGTGGTGGCAAAGTAAATTTCTCTGTGAATGGTGTAAAAGTTCTGTTAAAGATGTGTTGAATAGGAGGTTAGGTCACATTAGCCAAGACGTTTTGAAACGACTGATATTGATTCATAAAGGTATGCGACATGCATCCAGGCAAAAAAAAACAAGACTTATCTCGAGAATTCATTCTCATCTTGTTGGTCCGGTGACTCCAAGAAGTTCGTGGAACATAAAAATAAAAAACATTTTTTCATTTATTGACTGGTTCACTCATTTTGCAGAAATTTGTATTGTAGGATTCAAAACTGAAGTTCCTGAAATGGTCATTCAACACACTAATAAGATTTAAAAAAAGTGGTATTTGGAAATTTGCAAGTTCCTGATTGACAATGAGGAAAGAACATGTTAATGAAAAACTTAAAACCTGGACACGTGATGAAGGAAAAGTACTTGCAACCTCGTTNAGCTGTGTTGTAATATTTGTAAGAAAAACAATCACGAGGAGAAAGATTGCTTCTTTCGTAAGAACAGAAATAAAGTGCCTGTGGTTTCCTTTTTGGCAGCTGATGTTGAGCCAAGGAATACAGTGTGGATTTTAGACTCTAGATTAACATGCCACATGACAAACAATGACAGGTTAATAAAGGCAAGGCCTATAGACATGCATATTGGACTTGCTAAGAAATAAAGTCTTATGTTTGCAGTAAAATTGGGTAAAATCATAACAAACAGCTGTGAATGAAAGGAAGTCGTGTATGTTCCAGAGCTGAGTAAAAACCTTCTTTCGGTTGACTCGATAACCTGCAGTGGTGGCAAAGTAAATTTCTCTGTGAATGGTGTAAAAGTTCTGTTAAAGATGTGTTGAATAGGAGGTTAGGTCACATTAGCCAAGACGTTTTGAAACGACTGATATTGATTCATAAAGGTATGCGACATGCATCCAGGCAAAAAAAAACGAGACTTATCTCGAGAATTCATTCTCATCTTGTTGGTCCGGTGACTCCAAGAAGTTCGTGGAACATAAAAATAAAAAACATTTTTTCATTTATTGACTGGTTCACTAATTTTGCAGAAATTTGTATTGTAGGATTCAAAACTGAAGTTCCTGAAATGGTCATTCAACACACTAATAAGATTTAAAAAAAGTGGTATTTGGAAATTTGCAAGTTCCTGATTGCCAATGAGGAAAGAACATGTTAATGAAAAACTTAAAACCTGGACACGTGATGAAGGAAAAGTACTTGCAACCTCGTTACCCTACACTCCTTAGCATCAAGGCACAGCTGAGCATTTCAACAGGACTCTGATGAATAAAACAAGAGCTATATTGAGTGACTCTGATGTTACAGAACTACTTTGGAGTGAAGCAGCATATTCAGAGATATATCTGCTAAACAGGAGTTCAACAAATAGAAAGGATAAAACTCCAGCAGTATTATGGTACAGCAGAAAACCTGACTTGAGTAATTTGTAGATATTTGGGTGCAATGCATATGCCAAAGTCAACAAACATCACCTGAAATTGAAACCTAGGAGTGACAAATTTCTGTTTGTTGGTTATGCCGGGACAGCTTACAGACTGTGGGATCAGACCAAGAGAGAAGTTGTTAGCAGAAGAGATGTGGGCATTCCTGGAAAATTGTAAAAGTCAAAGCAAGAAGAAAAAGTACTCGGTCAAAATTCCAGAGGTTGAAAATGGAGTGTGTGACGAGGAATCACGTGAAGTGAATGAGATACCAGAAGACAACCCAAGAAGCCACTAAATAAATTCCAGACAAAAATTCAGTCAATGAAACACCATTTTATAGTTTTGATGAGACCGAGGAAAACCTTAGACGTAGAAGATAGAGAGAAGCAACCACAAAGATATGAAGACTAGATGATGCTAACAAAGAAGCCTTGTTAAGATCGGATAGAGAAAACGTGAAAACTGCTGTTGAAGAAGAAACTAAATCACTTCTCGCAAATGAAACCTGGATATACATAAAAAGAGATAATGTGCTAGTTGGGATGGACAGCACAAGGGAAGACTAGTCGTACGAGTATGTCGTCGAGAAGAAGGTCCTTGACTTCGAAGAAACACAGCCCAGTGCTGAACAGTGAACCAATGCAGTTGCTGTTTGCCTTAGCTCAAAACAAAGGCTACATACTCCATACGTTTTACATAGACTGCCTTTCTATATGGGTACTTGGAAGAATCATCTTACACGTATTCACCTGAAGGGATGAATGTGTAGATGGCTTCTGTCAACTTGAAAAATCCCTGCACGGGATGAAGCAGGAACCTCAAAGGTAGAAAGTTAGAATAGCAAACTTTCTTAAATCAATAAGTATGAATCATTTCCAGTCAGAATTATTTATATTCAAGAATAATGATAGGTCATTAATTCTTGGTCTCTATGTGGATGATGGCATAGTGATTGGCAAAGATCACAAAACAGTTAAGAGACTTAAAAAATCTTGTGAAGAAATTTGAGATTAAAATCCAGGGATAGCCGACCACGTTTCTTGGAATGGGACCTGCCAGAACTGAAAATGGTTAACATCTGAATCAGACCAACACACTGTAAGAACTACTGAAAGACTTCAACATGAGCCAGGTCAAATAATTTTCAACACCAACTGTGGACACCTAAGACGGAAGGCAAAAACAACATAAACAAGAGTTTTCTCTGCAGAGAATTGCTAGGTAGACTACTTGTCAAACAAAACAAGACCGAACATCAGCTATGCCGTGAACATGTGCAGCCGGAAGACTGCAAAACCTACCAATGAAGAAGTAGTCTTCAAGTGAATACTGAAGTATCTCAAAGGTACCACTGTCTTAGAAATAAGGTTTGGAAGTTTCATCTTCAGAAATATAAATATTTTATCTTCAAAGTGATAATCAAGCATGCTTTCAGACCATATGTAGTATTTCNTTCAATCAAGCATGCTTTCAGACCATATGTAGTATTTCTTCTGGGTATGTATATTATTGTGGATAACATAGTTCCTGAAGTTCTTTGACATTGCTCATTGATTTTATGGCTGTGCATGATTGACTTTGAATTTATACCATTCCAGTTTATTGAGAATTGCCTAGGGCATGCGTTTTTTTTTTTGTACTTTGTCATCTATTGCTTATCTCACCTTTTTCCTGTCATTGTCGAGGGGAGAGTGGAAGTCACTTAACTGCAATCATTAGCAAGTAATTAGAGTATATTATAGACAGACTGTGGAGAGGTGGTATGTCATTATGCAATACAGCAGCAGCTGCAGTCCTAGTTTCATTGCATCACATTATGTGGAATTGTCTGGCATGCACATAATTCATAAAATTAGAATTCTCCGGCCTGTGGTCTTTGAACAGCATATGCAGATATGTACATACCCACCATTGTTCANGCATATGCAGATATGTACATACCCACCATTGTTCAAGGAGCTATGATGCAGTACTTGTCTGCTAGCATGTGTTTGGTTTGCAGTGTTCACAAAGGTGCAGCTAACAGCTGGCGTCATTTTTCTTGTTGGCTTATTATGTTTTGTGTGGCATTTTCCATGCTATTTGTTTATTTGCAGACCATGTTCATGATGTGCATGCTTTCTATATTTTGTTCATATGTAAAAGCTCACGTAGGAATTTTTTGAATTATGCTTTACTCAACTTTGGGTATATGATGTACTCTTAACAGTTTGCTTTAAATTATTATTTTAAAAAAAATCAACACAACATAATTTATGTTGAAAATTGGGAATTGTTCCATTTGGATTTGGTTAGTATCTTAGGGCCTCTGAAATTCATAGTAAATTGGATTGGAGCAGAAAACAATAAGCCAGCATTAAATAATGGATGAAATTCACAAATGACAGATCTGTACGCACTTGAAAGTACCAATTCAGATAGAGGCATTATTAAAATAGGATCTCACTTGAAGACATACCTATTCCATACAGTTAAATTTGTTAAACATCAATTTATGTAATGAATTTTTGATTATTTTTAAAGCTTCTTAAAATAAACGGATTAAAATATACAAATTGCTGTAATGATCAGCATTTTCCAATACTACCAAAGTAAAATATTGGATAAGGTTGTCAGTTTATTTAAATATGTTTTAAATTATTATTCTTGTTGAATGCTTGTGGCATTTCTTTAATATGAACATTCACAATTCATCTATTAGATTAACATAATTATTAACTTTGGTGTAGTACAAAAATAAAATTAAGATTATAATAGTATATATATATATATATATATATATATATATA
>NQII01008095.1:40682-55313 GCA_002778355.1 Clitarchus hookeri
TATATATATATATATATATATATATATATATATTACAATTGAAACATCCTTAGTTAGCTTTAATTTAGGCGGCAGTTTCTTATGTCTATGGCTGTCTGATGTTTTTAGTATTTTACTCAAGATCTTGACATAAAAGGTATGGCTGGTGTGAAAAATTTGGTATTGTGCCAAAATATTACAACATTCCTTTAATACCTTATATGTAACATTCTCCCCTCCTCTATCCATACAAAACTGTAAATATATTTTCAACTGTTCAAAGCACTGCTGCAGCTCATGAAGTGTAATCCTCTTTGACAGGTTTGCCATTTTCCTTTTCACTTCTCCAACTGACTGAAAATTTGGTTATTTCAGTTAACTTTCCACTTTGGGCAACAGGTTGAAGTTACTTTGTGCCAGTTCTGGCAAGTATGTGGGATGCTTGAACACAGTGCATGTCCACTAAAAACCGCATACATATTTGTCATGTTCAACTGATGATTCAACATTTTTCAGTGTCTTTTTGTTTATGTTCATTATATCTGCAATCATCAAAATTTTTGAATGTCAATCTTTTCCACATAATTTTTTTTTAGCTTTTTAAAAAATTCCTTTGGTTTTTGAAATAATAAATGACTGGGTCATCGGATAATTTTCAATATCCTCCCAACCTTAACTAAATAGTTTGTGCTATTCAGACTCGCATAGGTACTTGACATAACGTCATCACTGTACACATTCTATGACAGTTGCAGACACTCCAGTAAACAATTTTTAATTTCACGCTAAGTTTCATGTTCATGTACTGCTAGATTTTTATACTTTATAACAATGATCATGGCTTTCTCTTTCACCAGAGCTAGGAGACAATCTAAACCACACTTCATTACTGCAAGTGGGTAGTTGTTGATTGCAAAAAAATGTACCAATATTTAATTTAAAGTTAGAAAATTATAATCTCTTTCAATACAGCCACACAAGCTAAGGTGTACACTTACTCAGGTATTTGAAACTCGAATATCAAATTTGTAGTTGAAGTTTAGTAATTACTAATTATTGTTATATTTCTGTTACATTTGTAATTTAGTACTGATCTTAGAGTCCAGTCAAGTCGAGTTTAAAGTTGTATGAAAGTCAAGTCAAGTAAAGTAGAGTTCAGTATAAAATTTTTGAGTTGAAATCAAGTGTGCACCATAAATGTAAATGTGTACTAATGTGCATGGGTATAGCGCCAGCTGCGTATAGCTTCCTCCCCCTCTTATAGTCACAGTTTACCAAGAAAAAAGTTTGGNGCGTATAGCTTCCTCCCCCTCTTATAGTCACAGTTTACCAAGAAAAAAGTTTGGGACTAGTTTCTACCAATAAGAATAATTCTGTGCCTGGGTAAGTGATTCACAGCACTACTTTTTCCTTCTCGTCGACGATTGAATGACTATGGTAGAAATGGTAATGTCATCAGCCACGTGATACTAATAGAAAAAAAAGATAACTGCCACAGTGGTGGAGTGAAACGGTAGCTTTCAGACTGGTCCATCAGCATCAGCATGTTGCCGGGTGAGTGGACACAGTTCACATTGAAAGTTTGTTGCCTAATAGTAGGTCCTTTTTTTTTTTTTTTTTTTACACGTGCTTTTAAAATGGTAATTAGATGAGAAAAGAAATAAGTTTACAGCTATGCATANTTTTTTTTTTTTTTTTTACACGTGCTTTTAAAATGGTAATTAGATGAGAAAAGAAATAAGTTTACAGCTATGCATATTTCTGCTGGAGGTGTGAGGTGCCATGAGACAAAGGCTTTTATCTTTAAATACAGTACGTCTGATGGTTGCACCTATTTGGGTCGTGCCAAGACTACCTGTCAACCTTGAAAAGTTACAGATCCCGTTATATGATGTCACCCAGTGTGGTGGCAAAGAGGAAGTGTTTTACTGTGAAGCAAAATGCAAAATGGCTCAAGTCACANATATGATGTCACCCAGTGTGGTGGCAAAGAGGAAGTGTTTTACTGTGAAGCAAAATGCAAAATGGCTCAAGTCACAAATATAATGACCATTGGATTTTATCACAACCGAACATCGCAAACCTCAACACTGTGTCGAGGCAAGTAGCAGAGGTAATGTTTTCATTCCGGCGCAACTTTAGTAGTTTAGCAACGTAAAATTATTAATTTGCGAGACACAAAAAGTGATTGTTAGGTGCGAATATTTGTTGTTTATAACCTAAAAGCAGCATGAAGATCTGCTGCAAAAAAAAAAACTCTAGTGACGAGTTGATNGTTTATAACCTAAAAGCAGCATGAAGATCTGCTGCAAAAAAAAAAACTCTAGTGACGAGTTGATTATTGTCGACTCGACTTGATTTTTCGAGACTCGACCCATCCCTAGGATTTAGAAAATATTGGATAGTACAGAGTTCCCAAGATACTTGCAATACAATTACAACTTGATGTTTATGTTGTAGGAAGCATGTTTGCTAAATAAGTGTTCACTTTACTTCACAGTAACTCTACCCCATGGCTTTGCCTGCCCAGAATTTGAATTTGTAATTGAATTAGTTCGTGGAATATAGAAATTAAATAGACCACCATAGCTGTTCAGAGTTGCTTGCTACCAGTGGCACTACTTCAAGGAGATGAGGTTCCATCATAAACCTAAATTTAAAAAATTCTATAAGAAAATTTAAAATATAACATTTTATCTTGGAACTCTGGTAGATTTGAGTAACTATCAGCTTTAAAACCACTTCCTCACTTTTCCATCTTGAGATTTATATGTGGAATTTTAAATACTGCATTCACATCAGATTCTGAACATATTATTCACCATCAGCCTTCAGCTGTAGTGACTGGATTCATGCCTGAGTGATGGAACATACTCGTTACACAAATTCGGAAAAAATCAGTGCTATTGAGCAACAGAAAAATTGTTTATCATAACAATATCTAAAGTGTCTACTGCCTTAAATGTTTGTTTCTGTACTTGAGGAATATCTTAGGCTGATAATGTGAAATGCTGGCTTTTTGTTTTTGTAGGCAAAAATTTATTTATTAAATTTATTGTAACGATGAATATGGTTGTAAGGATAATAATCACAAGTACCATTGCATATTCTAAATGAGTTATGTTGTCAAGACTTCTAAAAAAAAAAAAATATGCAATATAATTTTACAACATACACAACTATTCTCTCTCAAAATTTACATTAACTTTTGTAATAATATCAGTCTAGCTTTACCGTAAAATTTTTCAGCTAAAATTTTATGCAAAAAATTAAAGCTGTGATTGATTATTTTATGGAACACTGCTGGTTTTATTTCAGAACAAGCTTTCTCTCTGAATAAACTCTTTTGGACGGGGTTGTATGGTTATGGCTAAAGATTATTACTTCTTGGTAGTTACTCACAATTTTAGAATGAAAGACAGAATTTAGTATTGCTCTTAATGTTAAAAAAAAAAAGTTTTCGGTTTGTTAGTATTGGAGGAAATTTTGAGGTAGGTTCCAGTTTTGTCTTGATGGTTTCTTGCATCCATTAGGTTCCAAAAAGAAAATGTCTATTTGGTTTGCAGGAGGAGGTTAATTGTGTTACTCCNTGGTTTCTTGCATCCATTAGGTTCCAAAAAGAAAATGTCTATTTGGTTTGCAGGAGGAGGTTAATTGTGTTACTCCTCAAGCCTGTTCGCTGAACCTGTCTAGACAAACAAGATTTTTTGCAATAATTAAATAACCTTTACCACAATGTTTTTTTTTTATATATTCATGTGAAATAATGTTTTGTGATTGAGGGTGTTGTGTGGTGTTGCAGGGTCCTTGACGGGGACTGCCGCGGGGGGCAACTCGCTCAGCCCAGTCACCAGCATGGCCCTGGGTAGCCTCGCAGGCTCCCCACTCAACTCCATGGCATCCATCAACGGCCTGGGTTCGGGGTTCACAGCACACAATGGCACCAGCTTGGATGCTCTTACCTCTGCGTACACCGGCATTCAGCAGTACCCTGGTATGCTTCCACTCAGCTTCATGTTATGGTCGTCACGTATCTTGCCTGTCAGTAGAAACCACTAGTGTAAACTTAATTCATGGCTGTTTTGGAAAATGGGGTATGTGGATCAGCAGGCACTTGTATTGCCATCCTGTGCTGAAAGACATTCTGTGAATTTGTTTTGAGAAAAGCTGTGACAATTTTTAAGATANCACTTGTATTGCCATCCTGTGCTGAAAGACATTCTGTGAATTTGTTTTGAGAAAAGCTGTGACAATTTTTAAGATGGTGCTATATGTGAATTTACAGAGGTTGGACTGCCATACAATTGTGTTGGTTTCAATTACAGTTTTAAAATTATGTTCATGTATGTTTTATTTAATATTTTATCTNACTGCCATACAATTGTGTTGGTTTCAATTACAGTTTTAAAATTATGTTCATGTATGTTTTATTTAATATTTTATCTAAATTTTTTACATAAAAATATGAAATATACAAAATATTAAAGTTTTTTTTCTTGAGACAAATAACTTAAATTTTGCTTGAAAAACATTAATTTTANATGAAATATACAAAATATTAAAGTTTTTTTTCTTGAGACAAATAACTTAAATTTTGCTTGAAAAACATTAATTTTAAGGACAGGATGCTTTAAAAATAGAAAATTTTCCTGCATGACGATACACACACACGCACGTGCACGTACACGCATCCATGCATGTGCATACAAGCATGCATGCACACACACACATGCATGCGCACACAAGTAAGCACGCACAGAGAGATGTATTTACGGAGGTTGTTTATCATACAAAGAATGCTGGAAAATAACACTGATCAGATGGAGAGGGGATCAAAATACATATTTCATGTGCTGTTTTTAGTCCAAGTAGGGGGATTTGCATTTTATTGAGGTGAAGTCTTCACGGTTCATTTCCTACTGTTAGTATCGGTCAGGAATGGTTACGTTGGAGTATATGTGGGTAGAAAGGACTTCAGCATGCTGTCCCTAATGCAGTTTACAAATATTGTCATATTTGGAAGTTTCTAGTACTACCTAGCTCACTCTGTCCCACCATTATCTCTACTTCTTTTCACTTTCCACTGCAAAGTTTGGCCCAGGATTAGGGTGCAGCATTCTTAGGTCATTCTTTCAAAGCACAAATTTAATTGGGGATTGCCGATAGTGCTAGACGATATCAACTCATTTCAGCTTTCGGGCATGTTAACTTGTCTTCTCAACTAGAATGGATGCCACCCACCAGANTATGATGTCACCCAGTGTGGTGGCAAAGAGGAAGTGTTTTACTGTGAAGCAAAATGCAAAATGGCTCAAGTCACACACATAATGACCATTGGATTTTATCACAACCGAACATCACAAACCTCAACAGTGTGTCGAGGCAAGTAGCAGAGGTAATGTTTTCATTCCGGCGCAACTTTAGTAGTTTAGCAACGTAAAATTATTAATTTGCGAGACACAAAAAGTGATTGTTAGGTGCGAATATTTGTTGTTTATAACCTAAAAGCAGCATGACTACTTGCACATTCAGTAGTTCGAGATCTGCTGCAAAAAAAAAACTCGAGTGACGACTTGGTTATTGTCGACTCGACTTGATTTTTCGAGACTCGACCCATCCCTAGGATTTAGAAAATATTGGATAGTACAGAGTTCCCAAGATACTTGCAATACAATTACAACTTGATGTTTATGTTGTAGGAAGCATGTTTGCTAAATAAGTGTTCACTTTACTTCACAGTAACTCTACCCCATGGCTTTGCCTGCCCAGAATTTGAATTTGTAATTGAATTAGTTCGTGGAATATAGAAATTAAATAGACCACCATAGCTGTTCAGAGTTGCTTGCTACCAGTGGCACTACTTCAAGGAGATGAGGTTCCATCATAAACATAAACTTAAAAAATTCTATAAGAAAATTTAAAATATAACATTTTATCTTGGAACTCTGGTAGATTTGAGTAACTATCAGCTTTAAAACTACTTCCTCACTTTTCCATCTTGAGATTTATATGTGGAATTTTAAATACTGCATTCACATCAGATTCTGAACATATTATTCACCATCAGCCTTCAGCTGTAGTGACTGGATTCATGCCTGAGTGATGGAACATACTCGTTACACAAATTCAGAAAAAATCAGTGCTATTGAGCAACAGAAAAATTGTTTATCATAACAATATCTAAAGTGTCTACTGCCTTAAATGTTTGTTTCTGTACTTGAGGAATATCTTAGGCTGATAATGTGAAATGCTGGCTTTTTGTTTTTGCAGGCAAAAATTTATTTATTAAATTTATTGTAACGATGAATATGGTTGTAAGGATAATAATCACAAGTACCATAGCATATTCTAAATGAGTTATGTTGTCAGGACTTCTAAAAAAAAATATGCAATATAATTTTACAACATACACAACTATTCTCTCTCAAAATTTACATTAACTTTTGTAATAATATCAGTATAGCTTTACCGTAAAATTTTTCAGCTAAAATTTTATGCAAAAAATTGTGATTGTTTATTTTATGGAGCACTGCTGGTTTTATTTCAGAACAAGCTTTCTCTCTGAATAAACTCTTTTGGACGGGGTTATATGGTTATGGCTAAAGATTATTACTTCTTGGTAGTTGCTCACAATTTTAGAATGAAAGACAGAATTTAGTATTGCTCTTAATGTTAAAAAAAAAAAGTTTTCGGTTTGTTAGTATTGGAGGAAATTTTGAGGTAGGTTCCAGTTTTGTCTTGGTGGTTTCTTGCATCCATTAGGTTCCAAAAAGAAAATGTCTATTTGGTTTGCAGGAGGAGGTTAATTGTGTTACTCCTCAAGCCTGTTCGCTGAACCTGTCTAGACAAACAAGATTTTTTGCAATAATTAAATAACCTTTACCACAATGTTTTTTTTTTATATATTCATGTGAAATAATGTTTTGTGATTGAGGGTGTTGTGTGGTGTTGCAGGGTCCTTGACGGGGACTGCCGCGGGGGGCAACTCGCTCAGCCCAGTCACCAGCATGGCCCTGGGTAGCCTCGCAGGCTCCCCACTCAACTCCATGGCATCCATCAACGGCCTGGGTTCGGGGTTCACAGCACACAATGGCACCAGCTTGGATGCTCTTACCTCTGCGTACACCGGCATTCAGCAGTACCCTGGTATGCTTCCACTCAGCTTCATGTTATGGTCGTCACGTATCTTGCCTGTCAGTAGAAACCACTAGTGTAAACTTAATTCATGGCTGTTTTGGAAAATGGGGTATGTGGATCAGCAGGCACTTGTATTGCCATCCTGTGCTGAAAGACATTCTGTGAATTTGTTTTGAGAAAAGCTGTGACAATTTTTAAGATAATGCTATATGTGAATTTACAGAGGTTGAACTGCCATACAATTGTGTTGGTTTCAATTACAGTTTTAAAATTATGTTCATGTATGTTTTATTTAATATTTTATCTAAATTTTTTACATAAAAATATGAAATATACAAAATATTAAAGTTTTTTTTCTTGAGACAAATAACTTAAATTTTGCTTGAAAAACATTAATTTTAAGGACAGGATGCTTTAAAAATAGAAAATTTTCCTGCATGACGATACACACACACACGCACATGCACGTACACGCACCCATGCATGTGCATACAAGCATGCATGCACACACACACATGCATGCGCACGCAAGTAAGCACGCACAGAGAGATGTATTTACGGAGGTTGTTTATCATACAAAGAATGCTGGAAAATAACACTGATCAGCTGGAGAGGGGATCAAAATACATATTTCATGTAGGGGGATTTGCATTTTATTGAGGTGAAGTCTTCACGGTTCATTTCTTACTGTTAGTATCGGTCAGGAATGGTTACGTTGGAGTATATGTGGGTAGAAAGGACTTCAGCATGCTGTCCCTAATGCAGTTTACAAATATTGTCATATTTGGAAGTTTCTAGTACTACCTAGCTCACTCTGTCCCACCATTATCTCTACTTCTTTTCACTTTCCACTGCAAAGTTTGGCCCAGGATTAGGGTGCACCATTCTTAGGTCATTCTTTCAAAGCACAAATTTAATTGGGGATTGCCGATAGTGTTAGACGATATCAACTCATTTCAGCTTTCGGGCATGTTAACTTGTCTTCTCAACTAGAATGGATGCCACCCACCAGAATGGATCCTCTATCCAGCCAGGATATGTTTGGGGATGCATAAATTCTGCTCAACACTTGGGTGGCAACTCAGCAATGTGTCTCAAGCTTTTCCTGCAGGTTTCGTGCCTATTTTTCACAAACCTCTGTAATGGATAGAACTCTAAATGACACTTCATGTTCTACTATGCCCAGATTCTGCNTGCCTATTTTTCACAAACCTCTGTAATGGATAGAACTCTAAATGACACTTCATGTTCTACTATGCCCAGATTCTGCCGCAAGGTGACTCTCTAGTGGGATGTGTAACTTGCATACTTCTAGCAGAGCATCTTCTTTAGTTTTTCATGGAGCGTAGTTACTTTTTTGTTAGTAGCATAAGCTGCACTCATTTTTCACTCCAACAAAATGAGTGCACTCATTTTCATGCTCTTTCGCAGTGATTATGCAACATAAACTTCCTATGTCACTTTCATGGTCCTTTGCTCATCTGCACATATTCTACTTGNTTTCGCAGTGATTATGCAACATAAACTTCCTATGTCACTTTCATGGTCCTTTGCTCATCTGCACATATTCTACTTAGGCCTGCTGTTGTAAGTAAATTTAAGGCCAGAGTTGCCAGATAAATTTAAAGCTACTTCAAAATAGTATAGCCAAAAGTCCCTAAACCTAAAATTTTTAATGGGTTAGAAAACCTACACTATTAGTATTGAATTTGAAACTAATACANCCAAAAGTCCCTAAACCTAAAATTTTTAATGGGTTAGAAAACCTACACTATTAGTATTGAATTTGAAACTAATACAGTAAATCGAATGTATGCATTTTCAATATCTTCTATCTATCTTTTATTGGTATGGTGTTTACAATTCCTATACTTTTTAGTAGTACATTTAACATATGAGCGCACACACAGCCATATTGGTATGAGTATTTCTTAACATGCCATAATTATAAATAATCTTTGAAATACATGGAAAGAAATGTTCACATCTTCACTTCATTGTAAAACTCTAGTGTTCAATAGAGTATTGTTGATTGAAAATGGTACTGGTACAGGGATGGAATGACAAAAATGATGTGAAGTGATCAAAACTAGATAAGAAGATGAAGTATGGGCTGTAACACCAGCAGCTTTTACCCTTCATTGTGTTCATTAGTTTCAATATGGCCTTAACATCTAATGCATATGCAGAAAGAGCCACCACAAAATCTCCTGATTTGAGTAGCTTATAATTATAATCTTGTCATCTGGACTCAAACCACATTCCACAGAAAATTATTGTGAACCATTTGTGGGACACACAGGTTGACACCCTAGCTCTCTGCACAGGTGATCAACCTGGATGACATTTCCACAAGCCATGTCCGTCTTCTACCTTTTGTGTCCTGTTTTTTCTTATTGGCAACTCGACTATAGCCACTTAAGCTAGTGTGATTCACTGACCTGTCTGCAAACAGTGCTGGTTCCTTGCAGCAGCAGATGAAGTATCCGGAGATAAAAGAATTACACTGACTAATGAAGTTGGACTTTACTATAGACTTGCTCCTTTATTGTGGCTGAATGCCTGGTTACCTCAACCAATACTATCTACGCCTGTTAATGATATTCCTGACCTTGTGAAATTTTTTTGGGGAACAACTAAAGATATTGTAATAAACATGTCACAGTAGCAAAATGCACTACTGTAATTGGTTGCAAATGAAGAATGTTCACTGAAACAGTCGGCGCATTACAAAAAGACATTTGTCAAGTCTGGCGTGGTATTCTGTATAGACAGTGTGAATTTTATCCCATACTTTCTCTTGGGTCGACCTAGTAACTCTGAAATCCTGGTGGTGCAAAATTTTTTTAGTAGTATATATTGTGTGCAACCTTCTCACCTTTACTACTCTTGCAACAGAGTAACCNGGTGGTGCAAAATTTTTTTAGTAGTATATATTGTGTGCAACCTTCTCACCTTTACTACTCTTGCAACAGAGTAACATAAGTTGGGGCAGGTTGATCATGGCCAGCAGTTCAACAAATAGTGTGCCCAGTGCACTATTCAAATTATACTGCACTTCACCTTCGCTCTTTCTTGGGCCTTTTTCCATCCTGTTGTATGGCGGTGGTATCAGGCTTGGGCTCGGGAGTTGGTTTCTGTCTCAGCTCTGTGGAAGAGGTTCCGGTGGTGGAAAGTTGTCTCTAACTTAGGCAAAGGCTACCCTTTACGTGCCTCTCTGAAATATTTTTGCTTCTCATGCAAGTTTCATTTTGGTGCGATCTAAACCTAAATTACATGCTGCATAAAATTCTATTGCCAGAATAAAATATGTAAGTAAGTATCTGTAATAGATTATAACAATTCATTACAGATTGTGTAAAATATATTGATGCATTTTGGTAAACAGAAGTAGCTTTGGTGCCCATTNATTATAACAATTCATTACAGATTGTGTAAAATATATTGATGCATTTTGGTAAACAGAAGTAGCTTTGGTGCCCATTTACTATCATTCTGGCAACATTTGCTAAATTTAGGGAGCGGCAATGTAAACCCAACCTCCCTCGTTGATATGTCGCTGGGTGGTCGTGGTCATGGTCGTTTGTTCGCTGATGCTACAGTTCCATAAAGCCTGCCTAGCAGGCACACAAGATTCAGCCAGATGAGGGAATCACGCATTTGCATGCACACACTCTCACACACTCCATAGAACAAGACTTTCCTTGCAATAGTGGGAACGTATGGACGTAAAGCAAAATTTTAGGTGCAACAGGCTTGAAGTAATGGGAAGATGTACTTGTATTTTTTTCTGCAATGTTTGCATGAACTACTGTTTTATCAACAGTTTGTGTATGCACTCATGTGCGTGTATGCATGTTTTGTTTTTTTGCAATGGCATATTCAGGTAATATTAGTAATTGTTTTGTTGAACAGTTTAGTTGCTCACTTGCCATGGATAAGTTGTTTGTCATTTTATGTGTAGTTTTGGCAAATTATCTTTGCTTGGTCATAATGTTGATAAAATTTTCTATGTTTTCCAACTTGCAAAATTCCTGTGCAAATGTAATATATGATTTGTGATAATGCTAAGGTATCTTTGATTCAAGAAAGCAGCAAACTTTACGTTTAGAAAATACAGTAATTATGGTTTTGCCTTAACAAAGACTAGAACTGTGCATTTACTTAGAATTATGGACTAAATTTGGTATTCCTCTNTAATTATGGTTTTGCCTTAACAAAGACTAGAACTGTGCATTTACTTAGAATTATGGACTAAATTTGGTATTCCTCTCATTTGTGCCAAGTGTCGAAAGTTGATGGAAAAGGTACACACTTAATTGCTATATTCCTCCCGGAAATACCGCGCCCACTCAAATGTCTTATTCACAGCAGGATATAAACATGCTTGTAAGAACTGGCTTTTCTTTGAATACTTAAATTTTTTGTTAAAATCATGCACAATAATTTTTGTGTTTCAAGTGAGAAAATTTCAGCAGTAGGTGGAACTAATTATTAGTAACTACGTGATAAATAATTTTTAATATAGTATGTAACTGATAGACAGATATATTTCTACTTCATGTATTTGTTCATTCAAATATTTCTCTTTTTAATCTTTTCCCAGGTTCTTGTGTGTATAGTATCGAAGTTAACAAAAAAAAAATATTTACGATCAAGTAGACCTAGCATTTTATGATGGTGAGTTTAAAAATAACTGAAGACACCCTAACATGAGATTTAAAATGTAATAGTAATAGAATTCAAGGTAACATTACTACCCTGAGAAAATCAAACGACCATTGGCAATATCACTATTGTGGATGTGTAGAAATTTGTAAAAGTTTTTTTGGGGATTTATGTAGTGGATTTTTGGTGTACCGAGTCATAGCTATTGAAACCTTTTTAAGTTCTTGTGAATACTGGACAGGTGGAAGAACACATGATATAGCACAAACTGTTTTTCTGCCTTTTTCCTTGTTCAGTTTTTTTTGGACCCCACCAATCATTTTGGTTGACGTTGACACTGGACGCATGTCTGGGATAGTTGGTGGTATCTGGTGATGGTAGTGGCTTTCTTAGTTTGCACAAAACATCTGGATCTGTGTGGGGATCATCACAGTGGGTTTGCTGGTGGGGGTTTGTGCCATCTCTGGTTCAGTGATTCTTGATACTGAATGAAGGGTGGGGACATTGGATGGCAGCATTTTGNCTAAGATGTAATAGTAATAGAATTCAAGGTAACATCACTACCATGAGAAAATCAAACTACCATTGGCAATATCACTATTGTGGATGTGTAGAAATTTGTAAAAGTTATTTTGGGGATTTATGTAGTGGATTTTTGGTGTACTGAGTCATAGCTATTGAAACCTCTTTAAGTTCTTGTGAATACTGGACAGGTGGAAGAACACATGATATAGCACAAACTGTTTTTCTGCCTTTTTCCTTGTTCAGTTCTTTTTGGACCCACCAATCATTTTGATTGACGTTGACACTGGACGCATGTCTGGGATAGTTGGTGGTATCTGGTGATGGTAGTGGCTTTCTTAGTTTGCACAAAACATCTGGATCTGTGTGGGGATCATCACAGTGGGTTTGCTGGTGGGGGTTTGTGCCATCTCTGGTTCAGTGATTCTTGATACTGAATGAAGGGTGGGGACATTGGATGGCAGCATTTTGCTAAATGGGTGAAGAGGGTGAAGTCAAATGGGGAAGGCAAAGGCGGCTGAAACATTGGCCATCTGTCATATAGAGATGAATTTATGTATTCAGCTGGAAGAAATGGTGCAAGGGTCAGTGTGTGTTAAACTAGTTAAAAAAAAAAGTTGTCTGATAATAAGTAACTTTATGTAAAATGTTGCTAAGATTACAGAAGTTGCCATTGGGTTTAGTTCTATCTTGAAAGTTAGACAGTACTGGAAACTGACATGCACATTGTTTGGCTGTAGCGACAGAACATCAAAAAAGTTGAAGTAGATAGAGAGATGATTTCAGAATCACTTTCCCATGAAATGTTTCAAATTGTTTACACATTGCCACGAGAGTATGGTAATGCTCAGGAGAAAGGGTATGATGTCGCAAAGGTATATTACTTGCATCGTGCATCCTTAGTACACACACCTGTTTCTGTGAAAATATTTCCTCGATTTCATTAGTTTTGATGAGATAATTTCTGTATATTTTTCACTACTTATTGTAAAATTTCATTGAATAAGTTTATTTTTAAATGTACTTGATAGTACATGTAAAATTAACTTTTCTTCAGCAAAATATTAAACCGAAGGGCATGATTTACAATGTGAATATTATTTTAACAGCTAAAATTTGCCATTTAAATAACAAAAAATACTTATCAGACTATGTATGTATACAGTACGCTCGCACGCGTTCGCACCCAAAACACACAGTTGATATTATAGTAATGTATAAAATATAAGCAATTGCATGTATCATCAGCATGATTCCCACACAGAGTAGACAAAGTACTGGGGGGAAAAAAAATGCAGCCATAAAAATAACTATTCTGCAACAGATAGATGTAAAAACTTTAAAAGAGTGCTATATTTTATGTTAGCCCTGCAACTCATAAAAATGGTTAACTTTATTTAAGTTAGTTAGTTTATGTAATTTGTAGGTTATAAAAAACATAAACACAATTCCACTAAATAACTTGGTTGTATTAATTTACTTTTCCCCCCACTAAAGTCATTTTTTAAAATAACATATTCATTATCTTAGATTTAGATTTTTTCCCTCCTGATGCAATTGAGCTTAGCAAAATATTTGTGCTGGGCCATTGTTTTTGTTTATGTGCCGTTCTGTTGGCATTTGCAAGTTTAAGGTACACATATTCTCTTTATATTGTAATACTTGCACACTGCAACTAAAATTGTCCCTCTGTAACATATATTGAAATATGAAAATCTTTTAACATCCAGTTAATCAACACAATTCATGACGACCTAAACAAATGCCATTGCAAATTTTAACGTCTCATTCGATGCTATAGATTGTTGTTCTGAGGAGCGATTGATTATGCAATCAAACATTCTAAAAACCAATTCAGCTCGAACTATTGCAATCAGTCGCTCGAACAAACTACGTTTATAATACTTCAATTGTCACTTAAACAATTATTTAGTATTTTCGCAAAGCATTTGCTTATTTCACAATTTCAAATAACTGAAGCAGATTTCATAAAAATTTTGTGATTTTGGGTGTTACAAAAAAAAAAAAAAAAAGGTGTCCCTACTAATTAGACCGCACCATGATATAGTCTTTCAACAGGACGATGCATGTCGATAAATTGCACATGCATCTGGAATGTCTGCTTCATTTCGATGTACTTGCATAATTAGCAAGATCCTGATCCATCTACAATAAAATATGTGGGATCAGCTTGGACATTAACTTTGACCTGATGTTGATCTGCAGAATATTGAGTGCCAGTTAAGAGCTCTGAATGACTTATAATACAATGGCCTTAAAAGACTCCCATCCGAACAGAATCAAGACATTTATCCATATCCGGGG
>NQII01008095.1:55341-78003 GCA_002778355.1 Clitarchus hookeri
GGGGGGGGGGGGTGGTGCTACATCATGTTAAGGAACCAGCACCACGCCCATTCATTTAATTTTCCTAAATCTTTTATCTGCATTATTTAACACTGTCATAATTTCAACACTTGAAATTTAAGTTCATTTACATCATTTTTCTAAGTGTCCAATTTTTTTGCCTGCTAGTGTATTGCATTTGTAAATAGTTTAGAGAATCCAGCACACTTTTTTTGACCAAATTAAATGACAGATATAATGTTGTTCAGATTGAATGTTTTGTTTGGACACCTTTCGGCAGCAATCGTGTGGAGAAAATGGAGCGTCATTTAATTCTGTACTAAGTATTTGCGTACAGCTGTTTTCTTTTCATACGTGTATTATTTTCCATTTGACTTTCTAATTTATTTATTTCAATTGCGTTAGTAATGCGAATAAACTATAATTTACTTTTGACGTTTAAATAAAAAACATACAAATGTATCCATAGATTTATTATGTTTAGTGGAAGGGGTCCCAAAATAAATAATGCTGGGAACCGAACTGAAAAAGGTCCTACAGTTCATAGTACATTGCGGATCGCGGTAAGAGAAATGCTTGTGGTAAGAAGGTGGCGAACAGCTGAATTTGTTAATGTATTATTGTAGTATTATTGTGTGTTGTTGTAATAGAGCAGAAATGCACATCACCAGGATTATGAATTGGGTGTTGGTGGGGAGGGGGTCTTCAAACCAGCTGTCCCTTTCTCAGAGCTAGCAAAGACACGCTAAATGAAGTGGCTAAATTTTCAATTTAATCAGGTAGAAAACCACTGTAAAATGTAACAACTTCTTAGCATATTAGCCTGCACTTGGGTACCGTATCAATCAGTTGTCATAAATAGCAATAGTACTGTCGGTGTGAGGATGATTTTATTCTGTTAGTATTTACTTTTCAAAATGACTAATTTGTACAAAAGTGTTGAAAGTTTTACTTGCAGTATAAAGATGTGGACGTGCTTTGTCATTTTCCGTTAATGACTGACCTGTTTACACTATTTTCAGTTACAGTTTACTAGCAGCATAAAATTGTACACATTTTCTTTAATTATTTTCCAAAATGTATTTAATTAGTGTTTTTTAATTAAATTTTATTTTTCCAGGGAGGGAGTGGATGAAAACGTAATCAGTAAAAATTTTTGCCACACAGTTGGTGAGGTTATGTTAATTTAGTTCAGCAAAATTATTTTTTGAAAACTTAATATTTGAAGTATTTCAGGATGTAAAACATATCTTTAAATTTTACAGTTGCTTTTACATTTACTATAATTTTAACTATGTGTTACTAAATGTAAGGTTATTAAGTAGAGACAGTTACATAATTTTACGACAAACAAGTACTGTATTTTGTCAGATGCCTTTAGTAAACATTATCACCCATGCCAACTTACTTCCCAACCTATCTGCTCATTTCTAGGCAAGTTTCACTGAATTTTAAAGCATCCTGTTCTTTCTAAAGAAATGCCGAGATTTATGCAAAAACTGTTGAAAGTTCCATTTTGGTGAAATGTGCCAATGTTTTGTCTAGCTGCATAAAGCTGTTGGAGTGGCCAAATTGTATCTAGTTGCAAAATTGTTGTTTGAAATGATACAGTATGATCTTCATACAGATAAAATCACACTTTGCATTTAAAAAATCTGGAAGAAGGAAAAGAAAAATCTTTAGCCTTTTGTGCTAGTTATAATTGTAGGAAAGTGCCTGAAACTGGTGATGGGAACATTTGATACTACTGTTAAGACTGTTAGTTATGATGAAAAGTATATTCACATGATGCTGTAATATGCACATCTAGTGTCCATCTTGCACTATATGTGAATTGGTGTATGCATTATTGACTGCTTAATAAATTTAAAAGGTTTGCATGCTAAAAACACTGAAGCAATTAAAATTAATAATTACTGCAATCATTTATCTTTCACAGTATATTTTTATATTGATAAATGTACTTTGCCTGAGAAAGTTTAAAGATTAAATTTACAGCTAGAGATGTTACCTATATTGACAGTACATAATAAGAGTTTAACAATAGTATCTGCATTTCCAACTTTGGAGGGAAAGCACCACAGGAATTAAATAATTAGTATCTTTATTATAGTTGTTTTAGCAGTTTTACTAAAGGTAGGCGTCTTAAAGATAAGTTTTTGATGAACTAAAATTTCAGTAGAAAGCATAATCAGGAATTTTGTGAATCTGGCTTAAGAATGATGATTAGAATATTGTTCATCTCTATCTTGATTATTAGGTATGATAGCTGTGTATGTGATATTAAGTTCAGGTAAAGTTCGTTAATTAGTTTCCCTCCAGTTTGTGTGCTGAGGTCGAATTTATAGCTTCTTCTTACTAGTTGCACATAGCTGAGCTAGGTTGCCATAGACTGTCTTGTGAATACCAACGGGAAGCAGTGCAGTGTGCGGTTTGTGTTGGCAGCAGGGTTCCCCTCATTTGGTGGTGGGGGCCAATCGGCTGGCTCGGCGGCCAGTGCGGGCTCCCCGGGTTCCGGACCGGCTGGAAAGCAGATAGAGGGCCCCGAGGGTGGCAACCTGTTCATCTACCACCTCCCACAGGAGTTCAGTGACGCCGACTTGGCATCCACATTCCTGCCGTTTGGGAACGTTGTCTCTGCCAAGGTGTTCATTGACAAGCAGACCAACTTGTCAAAGTGCTTCGGTGAGTCCATCGTAACACTCTCCCATGGCCAGGTGCACTTAACCCTGGTGGTGGCCTTTTAGAGAGATCCTAAAGTGCTGCCACAGTTGTAGCTTTGAATAGGAAAATGGACTGAAGAGCTGAAAGGAATAAGGAAATGGGAAAGCCCAGAAAAAATCCACTGGCCAGTGGCAACGTTCACCAAATTCCCCACATTTAAATGAAATTAATATTGAAACATTAAAAGGCATCAGCAGGCAGCTTGTGTTACCTTTTGATAACAGTATAGTACCCTGTGAAAAATTTGGAACCACAATTTTGCAGTGCACCAGAAATGCAGCTTTTTCAGTCCAGTTACCAAAATGGAGTATTTTATTTTACCACATAGTTTTACGAAGTAAACAAAATTTGGTTTCAAGATAAAAAAAATTATGCGTAATAGCTTGGTAGCAGCAAATGAGCAGCAGATATTTGGGGAAGTGGAGGTGGAAGTGTGAGCAAAAATATAGATGGGTTAAAATTACTTTGCAGGCCAAGTAACTAATTAATATGTCTTCTTGTATTTGTGTGCGCCTGATCTGATGCTTCAGTGAAAATAATGTATTACTTTCGGCTCTACATGGGTAACAGATAATAGCTAATTTTGGTGGCTAGGATATTATTCTTTCAAGTAATTTAAGACTCCCATTAAAATCAAACTTTCTTGCTGTTACATTTTAAAGTTTCCAGAATTATAAATTTATAAAATAAATACCGTCCCAGCTAATTCCTTTCAAAAAAATTAATTGGTGTTACTTTGTTGATAAATATTATGCATAAATGACCTGTGATTAATGAATAATGTTAACATTGTGTAGTGTTTATTTCTGTCAAATGATAGAGATGGTGTGTGTAGTATATTCTTTGTGAATTATACTTTTGAATTCACACACATGCTCTAGAGGTACTTGTATGGTTTTTGTTGTAGGTTTTGTGTCTTACGACAATCCTGTGAGTGCACAAGCTGCAATCCAAGCCATGAATGGTTTTCAAATCGGCACGAAACGCTTGAAAGTGCAACTGAAACGTTCAAAAGAAGCATCAAGGCCATATTGAGGCTGAACAGGTGAGACGCTGGCGTGGTTCAGAATCGTGCCAAGAACTGATGTATGGCATACTCAGCATCGTCTTCAAGCCTTGCCCATGTTCCTCTGCACGAGGAATGTCTGGCGTGTTGTGAACATGAGTAGTAGTAGCAGCAAATTGATCCTGCATGATCACGCATCAAAGTTCTGTTCAACTTGAGCATGTTAATACAAATACTTTGCATTGTGTGGAATTCTAGTCATTATTGCATTGCGAGACTGACAGTATAATTGGGGAAGGGAGATTGTTTTATTTAGATATATTTTTTGAAGTGGTTTTTGTTAAGAGTTTGCACTTTGTCTGCATAGTATTGCAAAGTAAAGCATAATAATTATTTTTTAAATCATTAATAGCTAAAATATACTGAAATGTGTTTTTCCCATTCTATAAAAAACAATCCACTGTCTTAAAAAAATGCAGGAGTAAGTACCAAATCAGTATAAAAGGAGGAAATATATTAGTTCTTTTGTACTGTGTAATGGATGTTCCAAGACATATTATTTTGAGATTATTGCTCCTTCTCATTACAGATTTCTTATATTTACAGTACTTTTGTATCTTAATTTTGGCTTTTGGATTAAGGAGAAAGCAAAACAGATATTAAATATGTTGCAATTTTAGTGACTTTTAGTATGCTATTTGAAGAAATCTCGGCTATCTGTTTTTTCAACACAGGGAAGGGAGGACTGATCATGTATTGACAAACTGAGATTCGCATGATGTGACAAGTAGTAAATTACTAAAATGCAACTAATACACACACGTACACATATTACTATTGTGGGAGAGGGTATTTACTAAATTATATTTGGGAATGGCTGAACTACAGCGAGTTGGATACACTGTAACGTTGCACATGACTATTCCAGATATGAGAGTATCCTTGTCATCAAAGTATGGTAGAAATGTTGCATTATATTTTTTGGATATGTAATTTAATTATTTATGCAAACTTTCTATTTAATCTCAGAATGCGCTATATTATTTTAAAAGTACATATAATATAGTTACCTTTTGAATGTTTTCTGTACCTGAAGTTTTTTAGTATTTTTAGATGACAATTTGTTTGTAACTGAAGTTTATCAATGGTTGCCAGTGTTTTGATACATAGTATCACTGTGGCTCTGTGTTCCAGACCAGTTCTTGGTTGAAGTTTTATGCGTTATTGAATTTCTCGTAAGACTGAAAGTAGCTTTAAACATTTATAAGCCATTTTTTTTAAAAATTGGTTTAGAAAATAATATTAGGTGTTTTAGGTTTTTAAAAAATGTATTGTATTGGTAGAGAAGGCGGTCAGTGATGCAGCAAAACCCACTTTGCTGTAGTCCCTGGTTAGAAACATTTGAACATTCCTTCCATTTGCATTCATAAAGTGTTTATAGTTTATGTAAAATATTGTACTTTGTGCCAGAGCAATAAAATAAACGTGTACATGAGTCACGTTTGTTGGTACGTGAACATTGGTGTAGAATTAGTTGAAAGGTAGCATTTTCAGTGTTTAAATAGCCAACAGGAATATGCTTAAATGTGGAAGTTACTCCATTCGGAAAGTAAATTTTATGCTATTGATAGTTAAATTAAACTTAATGTTCCTATCATGAGAGCGCATACAATTATGTTTAAGCAGTTTTGTGTTGGTATTATATGACAAAGCATCGGTCACATTTTGTTTTTTTGTCGTACATTTTTGCATTTTACTCTGTGGTCATTTATTTCTGGGATAAGTTTGGGTGTACTTGAATAAATCACCACACTACTAAAAATTGTATTTATTGCTAGATATGATACCTTTGGTAGAGCTTATAGCTTCAAGTTTCGAACAAGTCATAGCTTCAAGTTTTCAAACTAGTCTTTACTATCTCTGCTTTCATTTAGGGTATTTTATCTTTCAACTATTTGTCTAGCTCTGTCAGATTCAGATACAGACATTTTTATGAGAATTTCACCTGTCGTACTCATTTTTTACTTTTAGCTTCTCAGAAAATTGAAGTACCTGCACTTAAGTTTTCTTTATATTGTTAAAGTTCCTGAAGTTATTTAATACATGAACTTCCTTCTGCTATTCAGAAGCCAAGATAAATTTTCCTATATTGTTTAAGATGACTTCAGAAAGTTGTACCTATGGTTCAAGAATGGTTCTTTTTACTCCTATACATATTGCATAGCATGTGCGTCACTTAATCTTGAAAGCCAACTTGCACTGAGTTTTCTCTCACTACAACACATTTCAGGTACTACATGGCAGGGTATTACTTAACTCAAACTACAGCGCGCATGTTGTGGAATGATAGGAAAAAAATCGTAAGAACTTTCACACACAGAATCAAGGCTAATGTATTGCATGTTAGATGTCAAATTGAGTTCGTGCTTAGTATTGGTAGAATGTTTGTTGAAAACTGTGTGTTGTAGCAGGTTTGCAACATATTTATAAACTTTGAATGTAATAAAGTACAAATAACTTGTAAATTCTTAAAATCTACATTCTAAACAAAAATTTCATTATAGTTACAATAACCACTTTTCATAAAAAACTAAAAACGGTACCAAATTGCAAAAGATTTTGCAGGCATACTCACAATCCCACTGTTTTTCGTAGGGGTGGTTGAATCTTCAAAAATTTGAATAGATTATTTTCGATACTCAGCTTTGTATTAAAAATTTTAATTCGAGCTTTGAAAACTACTACAAAATTTTTATGTGCTTTTGGGAGCTTCAGTTATTGTTTGTCTGAAAAGCAACATGGAAGTAAGAGTGCCTGGGTGCAGTAACATAAGCATCAGTTCTGTTTTTATATGACATGCAAGTAATGCACATGGCTTTTAAATCATGGAAGTGTGACCTCAAATTTTGAAATCACTATGTTGTAAAACAGTCTGCATCTTCATTTAATTACAACAGAACAGACTTGCACGAAAGACATTTTCATGCTATGACAAGTCATCTTCCCAAAGAATTTTGGAATACATTTTTCTTATTCAACAAAGTATTGGATTCCATTACAGGTACTATTTTATGTAACATTTATGACCACAGTGGCTTTAGATGTTAAAATATTGTTGACTGGGTTATCAGACTGCATATTTTATGGTGATTTTATAAACTGACTGTTGCTAAAGCAGTTAGTAAAGTAATTTTAATTTTAAAAAAAAATAGTGATTACAGACTAAAGATTATCAAATTGATAGGTTGAGTTTGGTTCCCTGAATACATAGTAACATGAAAACTTGAATGGAACAGTTACCATGCATTGCTGACATGTTTGTTGAAAACAGATGGAGACTGCACAGAATATAAACAAATGTGGCGCTGTGATGGTGCAAAGCCAAAAGTCAGAAAACATCCTTCGTGAATAGACCATTACAACTAAAGAAACACTATCACTGATTATTAATGCAGAAAATTGACTCTGCATGTGACACTGAGGGGTTGAAGGGGACTTGCTCAGTCTGCCATTACCTGTAGTAATTTTGGGCATCCTAAAGAAAATAAAAATCCACAATAAATATTTTTAATAATTTGTACAGTACAAAGTGGTACGGATTTATTAAGCCAAAAGATGACACTTTCCAAATTTCTAATTGCAGTCAATGATCATTTTAGAAGGCTGCATCTGTAACAAGCGGAATTGTGTAATTGACACAAAAATACAGGAGGTATTAAACATAATCTTGTTACCTGGGGGAGGGGGGCAAGGGTACACTGCACCCTTCTGTTTTCTGGCAGGGTGTAATAGGGGGGCTCATAGTTTTGTATAATACTAATTTTATCTCGTAAAGCAAAGGTGGCAAAATAATGTTTATTATAAGAAATTCTTTAAAGCTCGGGCGGCGCCTGCAATACTAGGACAGTGCCTGCCTGACGTCCATCACTTTGAGGTTATGTCACCCAGGTCGAGACTTTAAAAATTCATAACTATTAAACTAATGTACCGATGTTAAAAATTCCAAACACCATTATATTACGAATTTGTTGCAGAAAACATACATAACAATTTTATAGCTTAAGTCATTAATTAATGTTACATCAAAAGTTACCTACAGTGGAACCGTATTATAAATATAGCCGACAATGGCAAAATAAATTATTGTTATAGCAATTTATTGTTATAAAAAAATTTACATTGCCCCATAATTTTTTTAAATTGTATTTGCCCTTGTAGATCCTGTGTTTAACGAATGCCGTAAACAGCGGCATTATGTAATGACCAGCAGGCGCGACCTTGCTTCCTCCTCCATTCTTCTTCCCCACCTCCAAGTTTGTGGAAGAGGCGCGAGGGAGTTAGTTGTCTACCATTCAATGCGCTAATTCACTCATTTTCTCTCTTTCTCTCACTCACCCTCTCTCTCGCGCTCTCTCGCTCTCTCTTTCTCTCGCGCTCTCTCTCTCTCTTGCTCCCTCTCTCTCTTTCTCTCGCTCTCGTGCTCTCTCTCTCGCTCTCTTGCTCTCTCTCTCGCTCTCTTGCTCTCTCTCTCTCTTGCTCTCTCTCTCTCTCTCTCTCTCTCTTTCTCTCTCAGCCTGGAGATCACAGAACGTCTCTCCTTGCCCCTACTTGTTGCAGACATCTTGTGTGCATGGCAATTGTCTCTTAATTACATTTCTCTGCAAAAAAAACTTGTAATTTTGAGACACAAATCAATAAGTAAGGCGATTATAATCTTTTTTTCTATGGTATGTAATAATTAATCATTCAAAACCATGTTCACTGATTTTCCCTGTCGCGGGTTACACTGCACTTGGTCTCGGTGCTTACCCATTATTAGACAACTAAATATGTGTAATAGGCACTTACATTTTATCAGTTTATTCAAAAGATGCGTGTCTTTTGAAATTAATTAATATAACTTCTCAGGTTTCCACGCAGGAAGTTCTGAAAAAAATGAACTTTATGCTTGGTAATAAGTCGCTCGATGTTCAAACAATTTTTGGTGACAAGGGTAGAGCAAGTATATGCTTCTAGGCGTATCATTTTATTTTTGAAGATGCTGTCTATTGAGTTAAATTAATGTTAAGTTTTAAAATCATGTTGATTTTATGCCAGATACAATTAAAAACCAACCTTATGGGGGAAAAAACTATGTTTAATCACAAAAGAAAACATTTTTGCAAATAATAATTCCTCGTTAAAATGTTTTGCGTAACATTTTCAAGCGAAACCATTTGCTTTGAAATACAGGTGATGATAGGTGCAACTATTTTGAGCGACGAATAATTTTGATGAAGTTTCTAAGTCCACCAGTAGCACTTTATTTGCTCTGCGACCAGCGTGTGAAGGCAAGTGCGCATGGCAGAGAGAGACACGTGCTTTTTCTTGATCATTTCATTAGGGTCAGATGTGTGTTGAGTTGTTGGAAGTGTTCTTTACCTCTTTTTGAAAATGTTGGTAACCTTATTGGTAGCTTATCATCACTACAGAAGCATGCGTAGGAGATAAGAGCCTAAATGCCATGTATGGATGGGTTGTTTTCTCTGAAATGCCTTCTACTCGAGCTGTCGCTGTGAGACAATATGAATGCACTTGGGATGTCCTGGATTTATTTCCATGCTGGTAGTCTTCATTGCTGCTAGGAGAGACTTTTCACCGAGATGCCTGGCTGAGATCACTTGAAACTTGCATTCAAGGCATAAATGAAATGTTTTGTTTGTTACTTGCTGACTGGGTGCCATTTTGATTAATTGAAGCTGAAGGGTCCTTGACAGCATGACTGAAGTTAATTTATAATAGTTGACTGGTTGCAACATGTGATTACTTAGAAGGTGAAAAAATCTCTGAAGTGATGGGTAGAAATGGTATTTTTGTTGATATGACTCGTAGGGCACTTAATGTTTTGTAGACTGAATGGAATAATTTGGGTGATTCCTCAACACTATCAGCCTGCCTCATTGAGTGTAATGCTGCAGCCACTTTCAAGTTTGCAGCTTTCAGGATCTTAGTCATTAAATGGCCATCATGAGAATTCACTGAAGTCGGTAATTCCATTTGAGCATTAAGAATAGTTGCATTACAGTTTTTGCAGATATGTGGTAAAGTAGGGCAAGTACTGCAACTATAATGCAGTTTATTAACGCATCTTAACTAATTGCATACTAAATATAATATATGTATTAGCAGAAATTGTTAGTTACTATGACAGTACTGGAAGATGGTTCTGTGTGATATGTAATGTGCAGCCTACTGCAGTTCTTCAGTCGCTTTATAGAAAAATTAATTGTAATGAAAGGCAATTTTGAATGCTGCAATGTATACTTAAGTCGTTACACTTCTTAACGTGGTCAGTTTCCTTCTGGAATTAATTTCGCACCACACCAAAACACATTTATGGCATTAGAAATGTGTGAACAGAACTGCTTCTCTCAATCAAGATGTTTGAAATGATTTAAAAAAAAATTAATGTAGGGTTGTTTTACACTGCTAGAATGTGCCATTTTACTTTAAGTGTTCTCGTAAGAGTTTTTGCTGGTTTTATGCAAATACCAGATGGTGACTACAGTCGATAGGAATAACTATATTAAAAAATTGGTCATGTTTCTGAAAATCGAAGAAAAATTCTTGAAACCATATTACACATAACATCATAAAATAGTATTAAAGCAAGTGCATTAAGATTAAGGTTTTAATATTGATGCAGTTCATAGATTTGCACATATTTCCAAAGTAAAAAAAAAAATGCCCAGTATGCATATGAGTGTAGTTCTCTAATAAGGTAAGAAATTTTTTTTGTATTTTCTTAACATAATATTTATTTAGCAACATTTGCACCTTTTTGAACTTTCCTGTTTAGGTCAGTTTCCACAGAATTTAACAGAACTCTAAAAGAGCAGTCTACATTTCACTCTTGGTTTAAATCTGGCATTAACAAACCCACGTGGGTTAGTTGCCTTTGGTTGGTTAACCTGCTCACAAAAACAGTTCATATTTCGGGATATCATTGAAAACTGTTTTACAATTTCAAAAAAGTTTTTTAATGTCATATTAGTCAAAAATTTCCAAGGTTTTGTTTTAGAAGTATTTGACTGCAGTATGCTGTATCTCATGCATATACAAAATGTTCCTGAACTCTGTACAGAAAATTCCTGAACTCGGTACAGAAACTGCGCCAGGTTGTTCCCCATGAAAAATCATTAGGGGAGTGTCTTGACAACCTATGTCCAGAAACCTTTCCGAAGGGTTGGGAACTCCATTGAAAGTAAGAAATAAATAACATATTCCGTAAAATAAAATGTGCACGGAAGACAGGTAATTTTGAATTTGGGTACACTAGGTAATTGAATAAAAGTTTACAGGATACAAATATGAGTATTGTAAACACATGTTCGCTTCTACGTGATGTAGATTGGTTAATTTACATTTTGGTTCATTACTAGACAGTTTTGTTTAGTGATATACCCACAAGTTCCTCATGTTGCGGTCACGTATCTCGCAGGAACTGAATGATCAATTCAGAAACTGTTACAATGTGGTATTTTCTCGCACATTGTTTGTTGGAGGCGTTTATACCATGAGAGCTCCCAGTTACTGTTATTATTGTCAATAATAATAATAATAATTATTATTATTATTCTGCGATCAAAATGTAATTACAAGCGCACACAAATGTTATTGTCGTTGTTCAAAGGGGTAACAACCCTTGAATCGTGCAGAAACGGACATGTATTTGCAATACTGTTTGCATCCTGTACACCTTCATTCCATTATCTAGTGTACCTGAATTCAAAATGACCTGATGTCCGTGCACATTTTATTTTATGGAACATGTTATTTTCGATGGCATTTTCCACACTTCGGAGAGGTTTCCGGGCATAGGTTGTAAAGACATTTGTCTAATGATTTTTCATGGGGAACAACCTGGTGGAGTTTCTGTACTGAGTTCAGGAACTCTTTGTATAGTGTGTTAAGCCTGTGTAAAAGAAGTGATATAAGTTTCACACTGTTCAATTAACTTTTGGCCACTAGCCATTCCACAAAACTATGGTTGAAAGTTTCGTAAAAGAAAAATATTATAGATTTCAGTGGCTGTGTTGTAACCTAGTGCAATATTGTTAATTCATGTTTATTTGCTTGTCTTTTTAGATCAATAAAGATGCTTTAGCTTCCAAGGAAGGCAAAATAATTGGACAAAGATTAATACAGATACTAATTAGTAGTTGTGAAAATCTAATTACAGAAGTGCATTCCTATTTAAGTTTCATTTTATTGATGACTTGGAATAATTTTTTTTTTATCAGTGATGTTTAGTTTACTGTGAATAGGTAGATTTTGGCTTTTTAGCACGTTTGTTTGGGATGCGAGATACTTACATGCATGTTATTAGTTTACTGAACTGGACTACTTTAACTGAAATTTGTGCTTTGGTGCTAAATCTGCAGCATTACTGAAACAAAGAATGTAAACATTCATTTCTGGTTTTTGTTTGTTACATGCTCTCATTATTTTATTTTTTTTTACTTCAATGGTTTTAAGTTATGGAAAGTAGGCCTGTTATTTGAGTTCAGTGGGAAAAGGTGTGAACTGAAAGACACCCATTAGTTACAGAGGTATGTGGCAAACATTAGCTGTTTAACTAACCTAGCTTGTGGGTTTTTGTGCAGTATAAAAAACTTGATCTGTGCGGTTCAAAACCTTTGTATAAAATTACATCCTAGAATAGTAAATTTCCGAACTGTGCCTTTACCAACCTTCCAATTTTGATTTTAATCTTGAAAAAAAAAAAAAAGTTAACTAATTCTTAGTACATTTAGAAAATATTTTAGCCAAGCCATGAAAAGCATGAAATTATGTTCAAAACTTTTTCTAACATAACTATCTTGGTAAACAACTTAAAAATTTTGATTTAACGGGAAATAACTGTAAAATTATCATGATTTTTAGTCTTTAGGCAGATATTGTAAAATGTGAGAGTTAGTGTGCCACTTCCTATTGGCTGCTAAGACCATAAGTCCTGTTTTTTTCAAACCTCTTTAGTAGCAACAAGAATCGATCATATTCATTTTAATAATAAAATGGTGACTAGTTATTTTCTACCAAAATAATAAAAATATAATGAAAATAATTTAAAAAACAATTTAATTATAAATGTTTATTTGTATAATTACATCACACCCTGTCAATCATGTGCACAGTTATTGGTGTTTCAGGTATGAAAAGATTATTTCAGGATTGCAAGTGAGGTGTTTTTAAGTCATGCGTGTTATGGGGCAGGTCTTTATAAATAGGGGGTAGATTTTCAATAAATCTCACACAATTTAATTACAAAAATGAAACAAAAAATCTTGATACATTTTTAGTGCAGGTTTTTGCAGGGATCACAGAAATTTCAGTAGATCCATATTTAAATATGCTATCATACATCTTGTTTTCTTTTCACTCTCCCTCTTTCTATTTTACACAGTCTTATGCATGATGGTATACAAATGCTTTGAATTTCAGCTTTACATTTTGTGTGCGCATGTGTGTGTTCCAATAGCTGATTGGCTGAAGGCCAGATGTTCCCACAGTGTGTGTTTTACTTTTTTGCACAACCAGAGTTTTGTGTTTTAGAGATATTTGTAATAGTAAGTAAAATGTGAGCGACATTTTGATTGGAGGTTCCAGCTGCATGGGAGAAACTTGAGTTGCTCATTTTTATTGCTTCTAGTGACGACGTGTGCGTCTGAATTTTGAAGCACTCTTTCACCTATATCATTAGCTTTCAAGGCCAAATAAATGTTTATGTAAACAAAACATTCATAAGAATGAACTTTGGCAGGGAGCAACTTGAGACTGTATATGAAATGTGCATGTGCTGGAAACGTTTATTATAATATAAAAAACACCTTTGTTTGCAGCTTGATCAAGAACAGTAACAAATTTATTTTTTAGGGATGGTAAAGTGGTGTAATTTTATTATTAGAAGCAGTAGCTGGAAAAACCTGGTCTGGCTAGTAAATTACGTGAACATTTCGGTGAAGTTTGAGAGAGGGAGGATCAAGTCATAAAAATTGATTTTGATTGATTAAACATTGGGTGCAAGTTCTTAATTTTTACTAGGGTAAAAATACTTACTGAGATTAATTTTACAATTACTTTTTTATCCGCTAGATGCTGTAAATTGTGCATGTGGATGTAAAGTACATTATTAAATATTAAATGCATTTTCTAGGGGAAAGGGTGGGGTGGGGAACTATTAACACTAATGTTCTCGTTTTTCAGTACATCACTGGTGAGTAGTAATAGTATATGGTGGTACTGTAGATGCTGTCGAATGTAAATACTGTAATTTGTGTGTGTTGGAGGGTGATGCTATTCAACAAAAATAAGCTAAGTCTCATGATTTAACTCTACCAATATGATTAAATAAATTATCATATGCCCATTATACACAACCATGTAAAAGAAAAAAGAAGATAAATGTTACTACTGCTGAGTATTTTTCTAGTTGAATGTTGAGTTACAAATTCATGATGGAATGTGTGTTGTGAAAAATTTATGTGGGCAAATGAATAATCATTAATGTAGCTGGTATTGTTAAACACCATTGTCAAAGATTTTAAATTAGTTTTGTAGGGTATGTTTTAATTGCTAGTGTCTGTAGTCTTGTGGCACCGCCACCCCTCGCCTCACATAGTGTTGGTTTTACAAAAATAAAATTAAATAAACATCTTTGTTTTAGTAGTAGGATATACACAACCACCATTTTGTATATGTTGACTCAATGAGTAAATCTAATGTTTTCTTTCTCAACATTATTCAAATTTTGTGTGCAAACACCTAAAGGGAAAGGGACTGACTGGACTTGTGTTGAACATGCATTGACAATGTAGTGGTAGACCTTTTCTTAGAGTTAAGTCCAAGGTGGTTGTAATTTCTTTGTGAATGTTTGATTAAAGAANCAATGTAGTGGTAGACCTTTTCTTAGAGTTAAGTCCAAGGTGGTTGTAATTTCTTTGTGAATGTTTGATTAAAGAAATTGCTTTAGCCTTATCTCCCCACTGCCACATGGCATTACCTCGGAAGTATATTTCAGTATCCACAACCATCGATGGGTGTCAAGAGATATTGTGGATTCATTTTTATGGTAATGCAGTCTTTTAAACTTACTGCAAGTTTAGTCAATATAGGTAGATTTTGTTTTCAGTGTATAGCATTATAGTTCTCAATACAGTCCCTTCACGGTTACTTCAAACTTTTCGGAAGCCCTGCTAAAGTTCTACTTCCAGGATATTCCTCCACCTCTTGCAAATAATGCTTAACCAAGTCTGGAAAATTACACCAAAGGGACTATGCACCACATTCTTGTGCACTCAGTTTAATATTTTGCATGAGAATTATTTCTTACTTGGCATTACTAATACACCTATTTTCTCCCTGTTTTTATTCACATTAATTATAAATGAAAAATAATTTATAGACAAAATATAATTAAAAGTTTATTTTAACTAAACATATGGCATTTTTATTTCAACAGAAGTATAAAACACTTGTGATACATAACATATTTAGGAAGCAACGAAATGCATCGTGCTTGGGATTATTTTTCAAAGATTTGATTCATAAAGTGCGAAGAAATCACGAATAGACTATACTTTTGCAGTTACTGGAGCAACAGTCCTTATTTTATAAATATCAGGGAATAGATATGTGGAACTAAAGTGTCACCATTAAAAGTTAAATTAACTACAGTAGTGGAGTACTGCTCTAGGGTTGGTGTAAAACTAAAACATAATTGTAAATCAAAGAATGTTGGCTATAATCATTTGAGTTAGCTATTTTTGTTGAAATAGACTGTTGTTTGTGTGTAATCTTTAGAAATTCATACTTGTGATTGTTGTGTGCTAACACATTCCCATTTCTTTTCTGTTGGGTGTCAAGGTTCCCACGTTGCCACATTGCCACGTTGCGTGTAGCAATCTGTGATGTGATTGCCCTGGGCCGTCCGTAACCAATATAAAAATACATGTGTGCTTTGTTGCGTGGGGAAAGTGAAACCAAAAAAGTTCTTTTTTTCAAGTGAGAACCCCTGTGGACCCTGGACCTTTGTGTGAAACAACATACTGTTAAGATTGATTCATGGTGGATGTAAGTGTGGTGGACTAACGAAGTAATCTACAGGCACTGCGTACTTGTTGTTGCACTTTACCATAGTCTGTGTTGTTGAATACCTGACTGTACCATACCGTATGTTCCATTGATAGTGACTGGGCGAGGCAGTCGACCATATCAAGCAAGAACACTTTGTGGAGATTGTGTACAGTCTTGTGTCCTTTGCTTTTTCATGTAATGGCACACAAATGTCTCGTCAATGTGCAGAAAAATAGTCACAGCTTTTGTTACACAAAATTCTTCCGATTTGCCACTATGACCTGCCTCTCTTGCAAATTGTGTAAAAGTGATCACTTCTCACATTTCTCTACTTAGTGTCTATGTTTATCTGTTGTTAGTGCGTTCTGGTAATTTATTTTTGTGTCTTGAAACTAATTTTTTTGTGTACACATCAGTTTATAGTGTACGTATGTTGATGACGTTACACGACTTTTGTCCTGTAATCCTTTAAATACAATTTCTATCTCCTATCCATGGCTATTTCTTGTCCCGACAGACTCCTAAGTCCCCACCTTACTCCATGTGTTTTGCTTTCATAAGGGTATTGCAGGGAGTAGTGAACTGAAGATCACTGACTGGATTAAATTTGTTACAAAAAGGGGGCAGGTAGATGGTTATATTTTGATAGTAAAAGTAGTAATTTGAGAGTATACTTTATTTATTAGGTATCAAGCAGAGTTTCTGTATACATAAATATTTTTTTTTCCACAAACATTTAAATGGTGCATATTTTCATCTAGAATGTAAAACAGCAAAATCTAATAGCAACATACACTCATAGGTGTCGAGAAAGCAGGGCATCGGCCTATCTTAACAGTAAAAATTTGTAAAGTCAGAGTTGGGCAGCTTTTTTAAGAGAACAATGTTGCCAAATGTTTTTTCTTAAATGCAGTAATATAAAAATTGAGTGCTGTGCCTTGTTTTTCTGTCGTAGTATCTGAAACCTAAGGAATTTGTGCAAGTTTCGNGTAATATAAAAATTGAGTGCTGTGCCTTGTTTTTCTGTCGTAGTATCTGAAACCTAAGGAATTTGTGCAAGTTTCGCAGTGAAACCTCTTTTGTTATGCTGATATTCCAATCCTCAAACAAGAAAAACCACACAAAATTTTTTTTAGCCAGTCACAACTTATTAAACAATTTTTAAATCTGTTAGGTATAATTTTTGCCATAAATTTTGAAGAGATTGATTCCTGTAAAGGATTAGAAACATTTTCTTTATTAATTTTATGCAGTTTATAACTTTGCTTGCTTAACGAATATTAAAATTGTAAAAGATTTATGCTCATCATATTTACATTCTATGTTTGTGATAAAATTTTTCCCCAAATTTTTGACTGAAGGTTTTTTTTCACTTGGCATATTTAATAAAACAGGTATGTTGTGCAAGANAAATTTTTCCCCAAATTTTTGACTGAAGGTTTTTTTTCACTTGGCATATTTAATAAAACAGGTATGTTGTGCAAGAAATTAGTTGAATGTTGTCTCAGTGATATTCATGTAAAGTTATTTATTGTGTGTTGTTGTTTGTAATTTATCAGATGAGTCCTAACTTATTTGTTCTGTTTTATAAGTTTATGCGTGAAACAGTTACCAATCTGAATGTTTTTGGCCTAGTCTTACACTCTGTGAAATAAGCATTTTTATTACTGTTGTGGTAATAGTACTTGATGTTGCCTGCTTATGGATGGTTGTGTATAAGATGTGATTCTGAGATCAATGTACCATTCATAAAGTTGCAGGAATTATATTTATAACCAAAGATGTGTCTTAATGTTTTTGTTGCCAGTTTAATTCATGCACATGGTGTGTTTGTGTGTACAGCTTTTGACTATTGTACTTAAAACTAGTTACTTGTTCTGTACCAAACCAAAGCAGGGCAAACAGCTTGTACAAAGTGTATCGAGTCAAGTTTCTGCCTCCAAAGTTATTAGCATGTAGGTATTAATTTGCAATGCAAAGTAGACTATAGCGCATGCAGTTTACGTATATAGTTCGAGGAACAGTTGAGTTTGCCTTGCATTGGATTAAAATAGGTAAAATGAATTTTTGGGGTTTCTAACTTGTTTTCATTTTAGTTTGAGAAGTTTAGAGTTCTTCTATGGAATCCAGTTTTGAGTGAACCAGTTTCATTTATGCTGTAATTGGTCTTCTATTATTGTAGGTGTTATGTGTTTTAGCTTTCCTTGCATAGTTGTATGTTTCATAAGAACAAGATCATGCAAGAATTATGAAATAGGTGAAGGGAAGGTGTTTTTGTTTTCATAAATAAATGAAAAATCTGTTCAGTTTGTTGTTGATCACAAATGACAATAATTTGTTGTTCAGTGTATTGCCCATTAAATGCCTTGGAATATTCCACTGGATGTGTAGCTACAGACGTGGGAAAGCCAATTGCATGTCTGCTGGAATGTGTTCCTTATCAGCTTCTATTTTCTCTTGGTAGTCATGTTTTGTTGCAGTGTTCTGTATTTATAAGTAGGTTTTGATTATATCCCAAAATAACGAACTGTGTTTGTAATTTTATTTGACACGGCATCAACATACTGGAAGTGTTTACAGTTTTGCGAACAGAACCACTAAATTTCTTAGTTTTTATNTTATTTGACACGGCATCAACATACTGGAAGTGTTTACAGTTTTGCGAACAGAACCACTAAATTTCTTAGTTTTTATTCTGCAATTGTGAGGCATTTTAATAGTTTATCTTTATGTAAAATATTAGCTTCCTTACACAGTTCTTTCATAACAACTCACTTAGGGATATGTGGCCAGTAACTATTTGCCAAAAAAAATATTTTTTTTTGTTTGTGGGCGTTCAGTTGTTACAAATTTCTCTGTATACGTTATTTTATTCAGATGGTACTGTGAAGAAATAAAATGCCATAATTTATGTGCAATTTGCTGTAATTTACAGCTATAGTTGTTATTTTGTGTTTGTGAAAATTGTATTTACTACAAAGTGAAGTACATATTGACTTTCTGTTCATATCCGTGTTTACTTGTTGTGTATTCAAATACCATAGCAGAGTTGTGTATTCTGAAGTAACTTTTTATACATTCAAGGGTGCAAATGGACAACCCTTTATCTTGTGGACATTTATGTGCATGTTTAACATGTGTGTTACGTTCATGTTATGTTGGTCACGCACAGCTACATTTAGGTGTCTACAAAATGGGAATAAAAAACAATATCTCAGGAACAAAACTGTAGCGAACATGTTTGTCAGTGCACTTGCAGTTTTGTGTACCTCGCCTGTTGTTGACCATGTCTTGAATGTTTTGTGAAAAACGACAAATGTGACAAATTTTACGCTCACACAATTTTGCAACATAGTATTAATGTAATATTAAATGATTATATACATTAAAAGAGAGAGATTAGACAGAATATTTAGTGTAAAAAAAGAACTGGAAAAAATATATTGAAGAAAAATCTTTATACTAGTAGCCAGATAATTAAATAGAGTTTAAAAGAACAGTGGTTATTTATAACTGCGATTGTATGTTCATGGCAGCATGCTACAAATTAAAGTAAAACCTATTTTGAAAATACAGCTTGATTTTTATTGTACCCANTGCTACAAATTAAAGTAAAACCTATTTTGAAAATACAGCTTGATTTTTATTATACCCAGCACTTCCTGCAAGCATTTCCAGTACTTCCAGAAAAACAATCCTACATTCTAAGAGTCATTTTAATGCTTTTTTTTTTTTTAACAAAAAAAAACCAATTATAATTATAAGTAAAACTTTACTTATTTGTGAAAGTTTTCTCTTCAGTCATGTGTTTGTATACTAGTAAAACTTCTGTCAGGTTTTTNCAGCACTTCCTGCAAGCATTTCCAGTACTTCCAGAAAAACAATCCTACATTCTAAGAGTCATTTTAATGCTTTTTTGTTTTTTTAACAAAAAAAAAACAATTATAATTATAAGTAAAACTTTACTTATTTGTGAAAGTTTTCTCTTCAGTCATGTGTTTGTATACTAGTAAAACTTCTGTCTGGTTTATAATTCCATGTGAAACACTGTTGCATAGTACAATCTTACGTAGTACATCCTAGGGCATATCAAGGAAACTTAAGTCTCCTTTTATCAAAAAATGTTGATAAATTGGTGAACTTTAGTCCNATGTGTTTGTATACTAGTAAAACTTCTGTCTGGTTTATAATTCCATGTGAAACACTGTTGCATAGTACAATCTTACGTAGTACATCCTAGGGCATATCAAGGAAACTTAAGTCTCCTTTTATCAAAAAATATAAAACTAAGAATGTTGATAAATTTGTGAACTTTAGTCCCAACAGTGTTTGTCCCTCTCTTAAAAGCAGAATTATGCTTAAACAATTAAAATTTCCTTTGCTAGTGTTTGTAATGATAATAAAGAACAGGCTCCAGCCACGGGCTGGATCTGCTTGCAGCACAAGCCCCTCCATCATATTTTGTCCACCCTGCCACTTTTTTCATCATCACTCTGTTAATCCCTCTTTCCTTCCTTATTGATTGACTTGAGACTCCCATTAGCTGCCTTTCGTGCCACAGTTTGTCTTGTTTGCAATTTCATACATTCTCTTTAATTGCCTAAATCATCTCGTCCTTTAAGTAAAAAGAAAAACCAAAAGTTGAAATTTTAAAGGGTAATCATTGAAAATATACATTCTGGGGAGTGTGGCGGAGATTAACTTGTGTTGTCAAAAAAGGAAATATTTTCACAAATTCTGTGCAACCTTTGGACAGCCGAGACATTTGGTACAGTTGCGCCTACTACGTTTGGCGTGTTTCTAGAAAATGCATAATTTTAAAAAGAGGGAGATTGATTGATATAGTTGAACCCCTATTTTACACTTTTCTTGGCAACAAATGTAAAATGATGTAAATGGGGGGANTTTTTTCATCATCACTCTGTTAATCCCTCTTTCCTTCCTTATTGATTGACTTGAGACTCCCATTAGCTGCCTTTCCTGCCACAGTTTGTCTTGTTTGCAATTTCATACATTCTCTTTAATTGCCTAAATCATCTCGTCCTTTAAGTAAAAAGAAAAACCAAAAGTTGAAATTTAAAAGGGTAATCATTGAAAATATACATTCTGGGGAGTGTGGAGGAGATTAACTTGTTGTCAAAAAAGGAAATATTTTGACAAATTCTGTGCAACCTTTGGACAGCTGAGACATTTGGTACAGTTCCTACTACGTTTGGCGTGTTTCTAGAAAATGCATAATTTTAAAAAGAGTGAGATTGATTGATATAGTTGAACCCCTATTTTACACTTTTCTTGGCAACAAATGTAAAATGATGTAAATGGGGGGANGAGATTGATTGATATAGTTGAACCCCTATTTTACACTTTTCTTGGCAACAAATGTAAAATGATGTAAATGGGGGGAAGTGTGAATGAAGGAAATCAATCTAACTTGAAGACTATTTTGAGCAGTTAATGTTAACATAGATTGAGAAGTACAGGTACTAGTTTAATATTTTAAGCTGCCAAAGCAAAGCTTAATTTTTAGCACTGTATAGATTACTATAGAAACTATCCTAAAGAGTAAAGATATTTGACCAACTTTAAGGAAATTTTTTTCTACTACTAATATTTGTAACTGTTATCCTTTATTTACTTTCATTTCCCCGGAGAAATTTGCAAGTTTTATTTGGAACTAAATCACAGAATACGGTAATATATTTATCACCATTCAAGTTATCCTGTGGTGAATTTTTTTTTCTTCCTATCCTACCCTATTGCCAAGTAATAAGTGTGTGTCCCAGGTAGGGATGGGAGCTAATTGCATCTTAGGACTGAGCTCCATATGCCTAAAAGGAAGGAGAGTCTTGCAAAGAGGCATGCATTGCAGCAGAGGGGGATTAAGACAGCCATGGCCGCCTTAGCCCCTCTCTTCCGCAATGCATGCCTCTTTGCACAACTTCTCTTTCTTTTAGGCATATGGGGCTCAGCTATATTGCTAAGAGGGAGGTAAAATACCGGCATAGGCACCGTAAAAACCCCTCACGACAGAAAAGAAGTTCAAAATTTATTCATGCATTACTGAAAATGCTACGGGAGACAGATTTTATGGAGTCCATGCTCTTTAATATGATGTGCAAGATCTAGAAGAGAGGGGATGGGTGGGAGCAAGCACCCTTGATTTTGAACTGCTGTCAATATTCATGCGTTGGCAAACCAGCACAATAATATTGACTGCAGCAGAATTGAATGCAAGACCCCCCATGCTTCTCGTCGAGTGCATCTATAAACTGGGCAGCTTAGTCATGGCACATACTCCATCTTCGCTCTTCCATGTTTACAGCAGGATCTTCATGCCATGGGTGAAGATGGGGAGCAAATGCCCGGGAAGCCTTGTACTGAGCTTCCCAGGTTCCCAACGCCCATGACNATGCCATGGGTGAAGATGGGGAGCAAATGCCCGGGAAGCCTTGTACTGAGCTTCCCAGGTTCCCAACGCCCATGATGATGGTGCTTGCGCAATGGCCAGTTGGTCCACAGTGGTATTTGATTATTCCCAGCAACCCCAGAGCATGGGGATCTCTGCCGCACTCGCAGCCACGAGTAAAATGTTCACACTACAACAGCTTGGCTCGTTTATCTGTTCTATAATTTTGCTGCAGATCAGGTAATTTTCTCTTTACAGTGTAAACTTTTAAAGGTGTGACACTTTTGGTAAATACAATTTGCTATTGAAATATGAATTACCTTTATTTGAAATGGGAAGGTATAGTCGGTTCACGACTGGAAGAAACTTTTGAAAATCAACCTTTGAAAAAACACCCTAGCCTTTAGCGACA